>JAESUZ010002322.1:1833377-2006224 GCA_017311185.1 Proteles cristata cristata
CTGCTTGGCACTCAGCTCTAGGTAATACATTCACATCACTAGTTACAAATCAGGTCAGGAGGGGCACCTGGGTGGCTTAGTCGGTTAAGCATCCGACTTTCGCTTAGGTCATGATCTCGCGGTTCGTGGGTTCGAGCCCCACGTCGGGCTTTGTGCTGACTGCCAGCTCAGAGCCTGGAGCCTGTTTCAGAGTCTGTGACTCCCTCTCTCTCTGACCTTCCCCTGCTCACGCTGTCTCTCTCTCTCTCTCTCTCCTAGAAATAAATAAAAAATTTAAAAAAAAATAACAAATCAGGTCCGGAGACTCTGCTCAGAAAATTCCTTAGGATGACAGGGTTCCTCCCTAGCAGAGGCCCAAACTGGGCTGAAGCTTCCCTGCTGCTGCCCGCTGCAGACCTGCTTTTCACTGATCCGCCATCAGTCTCTGGGACAGGCTCTGTGTAATCCAGGCACTTCACTCATTCCACTCTGAGTTTGTTTTCAGTTGAGGGAAGGGAGGGATGAGGATTCCTCATGGGAGAATGTGGGAAGAAAAGTAAACAGTGCACGTGAATGCCTAGAACTGCCTAGAGCATTCTCTCCTCCTCATTCACGGAGCAAATATTTACCGAGCTTGGATTCTGCGCATAGCTTTGTACGCAACTGGTAATGGCTTCACAGGTCTCAGAGTGAGGACTGTGAAGACCTCCCATTTCACCTAATCAACCTGAATGGAGAATGGGGAGGAAGGATTTCAGAGGCAGCAGACCTGGTTTGAATGCCCTAGCACCACTTAGCAGCTATTGCCTCTGAGTGAATCACTACCTCTCTGAGCTTCAGTTTCCTCATCGTACAATAAAGGATTAGAGCATGTGCCCTGGAGTGTGATGTGAGAGTGAGACCTAGTGCACGTTAGGTGCCTGGCATTGCCTAAGCGTTCTTTTCACCATCCTGCCTTCATGCCCCCTCCCATCTGAACTCCATATTGAACAGGACGTTGTGCATCCATCCCTTCCACTCTCTGTCCTGGAGCTTGTCTTATTTCATGTCAAAGTTGTGCAGTCTCTGAGCATCTTGCCAAGCTCTGCATGTCCCCCAGGACCAGCTCCAGCTTCACTGTGGGCTCCTAAATAACACACAGAGTGCTTGCTCAGAAATGGAGAAGAAGGGAGACTACCTCCCCCACCCGCCTCTTTCTCTTCTCTGCTGCAGTCAGGCCTGCAGCCAGAAAAAGCCCAGGATCTCCCCCTTCGTTTCCTGCAGCTTCCACACTCCCAAGCAGCAATAGAGCGGAGAAGACAGGGAGATGCTCCAGACCAAGGCTGCCACACAGGGTCCTGCCCCAGCCTCCTGAGCTGAACCCAGCCCACATTCCTTTAGGGAAGTCTTATGGGAAACAGGGAGCGGGAGAGGAATCACATATCCATAGAATTCATAGAGAGCTCCCAGCCACTCCTCAGTCTCTCCCCTCCCACAGCATTCAATTCACAGCACCTCTCCTCCTTGTGGGTGAGATCAGGGGAATGAACTACCTTTACAGAGCATTACTATGGCCCAGGAACTATACCTAATTTACAAAGGTTGCCTCAGTTCTTCCTCTGAACATGACACATAGGATACATCTTATTGGCCTCATTTTACAAATGAAGAAACTGAGGCTAAGAGAGGTTAAGTGGGTCCCCCAAGTCACAGACAGAAAATGCCTGGGCCAGGGTTTGAGGGCTCCAGGCTATCTGACTTCCAGCTCAACCCCTCGGCTACAGCAGGCTGCTTGCTGGCAGGTGGTGGGGAGAGAGCTGACTCATGGCTTTTGATTCATTCAGTCCTCTTTTCTGCATTAGCATTGCTGCAACCTAATGAACAAATACTGTGTTTTGCATTTCTCATTTTGCAAACATCCACAGGAGACTGCTTGCCTGCAAGCCTGAAGAATCACAGCATTTCCAGGTTGACACATTGACAGACTGGCTTGTGGGAAGGTTAAAAAGATGTTAGAGTCCTTAGAAATCATCTAAACTGTAGATTCTTAAGCTGGAGTTCAAGAAAGACTTCTGGGAGTCTGTAAGACACTGAATTTACGTACATTTTCTTAGACCGAGGGTCTAAAACTCTCACCAGATTCTCAAAGAGATTCTAAGTCCCAAAAGGTTAAGAACTGTGCCAGTCTGGCCAAACCAAACTTCACATTCCCAGGCTTGTTCCTGCCATTGCTCCATGAAGCAGCATAATTTGTTATAGAAAAAACCCAGAACTAAATACCAGAAGCAGAATCTGAGCTCTGAATCTTCTGGCAAACATTTTAAAGACTCATGAATTATTAAAATGTCTAATTAAGTCAACCTTCACCAGAGAATATTTGCTTTTCCGTCATAGCAGAGCTCACTGTGAAACCTGACTTTACCCCGTCATTTGCTTAAACATAAGGTCAGCTCCCTTTGTTCTGTCTTTGCCCGTCTAGAAAGAACTTGGAGTGGCTTTCCATGTTAAATAGTAGCAGCCTCTCTGTGTACCTTAGAGTACACAGCAAGGAGGCTTAAACCCATTTTCTCTTCTTCTGCAATTCTCTCCTCCATCATCCATGTCAGCCATGCCTGTTCTCACATTCCTCTCAAACCAAGATGGTCCTCCCCCCAGAATGCTGTGAGTGAGTGGCCTAGAACCAAAAATATACAAGGATCATGTCAGGGTACATTGTAAGGTTGTACTAGCCTCTCTACATTTTGGAGCACATTTACCAGGGATCCTCTTTGCTCACGTCCAGACTTAAATACTACTTTCAGGACCCCTCTCTAATAATATATCCTTTATAGAGGAACCTTGTTATTTTATCTATGTCAATTTCATCTATTTCCAACTAGATGAGAAGCCCTTCAGGGTAGGAACTTATTTTTTTTTTCTTGTTATGTAGTTACCAACAGGTTTTATACCAAGTTAGATGCCAAATAAAAATCATATTAAAAAGTAGGCTTCGGGGCACCTGGGTGGTTCAGTGGGTTAAGTGTCTGGCTTTGGCTCAGGTCATGATCTCACGGTTTGTGAGTTCAAACTCTGCATTGGACTCTGTGCTGACAGCTCAGAGCCTGAAGCCTGCTACAGATTCTGTGTCTCACTCCCTCTCTGCCCCTCTCTGCTCACTCTCTGTCTCTCAAAAAAATAAATAAACGTTAAAAAAAATTTTTTTTTAAGTAGGCTTCTCCTTACCCCCACAGTCTTCGAAGTTGACTACTTGCCAACAAGGTCCATTATGAAATGAAAATGTAGGATCCTGGCTGGGAATGGGGAAGAAATTAATCTCCCCTTTCCCATACGTCCTCTGCACCAACCCATGGTCAATAGGTGACTCCCTGAGATATTATAACCTCCATGCTAGCTGCATTCAGTACCTGGATCAAAGGATGCTCCTAATTTGCTGACCAAATGCACTGTAGTACTACCAGCCCAGAGCAGGAAATGCTGCCACTTTTCCCCACCATGAGATGCCCTGGAATGCACACTCAACCTGACCCTCCTCACACCTGTGTGCAGGCCCTTGCCATGAACAGAGGGCAACAGTGGCACAAAGGCCTCCTGCCTCTGATGGGAACTGGTCACCACCCCTACCTGAGGGTGGCAGCAATCACAAGGCAGGAGTGGGGAAGGGGAGGCCAGGGGAGGCTCAGGTCCCTAGAGGACAGGGGACAGATGGTCAAGAATCCATCCCAAGGTGTCAGGAAGGTGTAGGAAGAAAGGACTGCAGGAAAATCAAGGCTCTAAGCCCCCTGAGCACATGCTCCATTGTTCCATTAGACTTTACTTAACACAAATTAAAAAATTACTATCAGTTTCAAGATGGCAAATGCTGAGCATCAGTACCTAGGTATGGGACCCTTCTGAGTGAGAGATCCAATGTAACACATGAAGCCAGGTCTGCTACTTCCTAAATCTTTGACATAACTTGACTTGTGAAAATACAGAGGAACAATGGGTAATTCAGTTAAGGACTCAATGAGTTACCCTAATGGCTGTGGATACCACCACTTACTTCATCTACTGTTATGTATGTACACAAGGATTTGTGACTTGGAAATATATCTGTCTGTAGGAGGATAAGTAAAATTACCAATAAGGCATTTATTATTTAGCAACCAGATACACAGTTTTAGTAGAAAATTCTTTTGTTTGGGGGGGCACCTGAGTGGTACAGTAGGTTAAGCATCTAACTCTTGATTTCAGCTCAGGTCATGATCTACTGGTTCCTGGGTTTGAGCCCTGCATAGGACTCTGCACTGACAGTGTAGAGCCTGCTTGGGATTCTCTCTCTCTCTCTCTCTCTCTCTCTCTCTCTCTCTCTCCCCCTCCCCCTCCCTCTCTCCCTCCCCCCTTTGTCTGCCCCTCCTCTGCTTGTGTTCTTTCTGTCTCTCTCAAAATATATAAATAAACATGAGAAAATTTAAAAAGGGAAATTCTGTTGTTTGGAGGTTGATTTAGCCATGACCTGCCTCCCCTTTCCCTATGGAAGTCATTCCCCTCCTCACTTTCTTTAATGTTTCTCAGAACAGAGATGTTTAAAAAAAATTTTCCTCAATTCGTAAGAGGCTTCAACAAGAAGATTAATGCAACATCACACTTTGGTTTTAAACCCAGTGTTAACCACTGTAAGCTCTGTACTATTTTTCTCTCCCTCACATCTTTAATTCATGACTGTAGCTGAATATTTATCCTAAAAATATTTTTAAAAGGTTGATTGATCCAACTGGTATTGGCCTGGGTCAAATCCCATGATGGATAATGCTATTTTTTTTTTTAAACACAAGCAAGCAATCCCTTTCCAACTAAAGACTTGATAGAGTGAGTTGGCCGTTGAGAGCTGAATTTGTGAGCTGGACTAGGATAGAGTTGGCTGTGTATTTGCACTGATGACATCTGGGGAAGGAAACTGGGTGCTTCTGTTGACTCTTGACTTTCTGTTTCTTCTTTTAAGCATCTTCAGACTTTGACTGGATGTGTGTGCCTCACCCAGCACCCAGCTGCTAGGGTTACATCTGTGAGCTGCTAATTTGTTGGGGAGTTTTATAGCCCACAGGAGTGAACTGTATTGCCTAATAATTGTAACAGAGCAAAAGTCTTGGAATGGAAATGAATTATGGGGTACTGGACAGTTTTGTATATTGGCATCTGAATCCTGGGAACAGGTTCTTCTGTGGTTGCTAGTTCCTACTCATCTGCAAGCATTTCCAGGAACAGAGAAGGCTTAATTTATCTCTTGGTGTCTATTACATAGTTAGTATTCAATAAATGCTTATTGAATTGATACTACGCCAACCTCCCTTCCTTTTAACCATTTTCAACTGCAGATTCTTCCCCTAGGAACTCATATTAGTATCACTGGCCACATCTTTGCTAGATATTTTCCCTGTAAGAAAATCTTATTCATTGCTTCACTGGTCTGGTGAAGCAGTGGCACTTTAAACACACTTTTCAAGCCAATATGAGTTCAATGGATTACTTCCTTTCTAGGCTTCCATACCACAGAGGCAACTTCTAGTCCTAGGGATCCCAGAAGAAATGGGAGGTGACCCCTTTCCTCACTGACTCAGGAGATCACTACTAGGATCCATTGACCTTTTGTTTGTGGATTGTTTCTCTAAGCTGAGACAAGAATTACATTATAGGCCCAAATCCCCATTAAGCCAATTTTCATTTTCCCTCTGCTTTCATGGAAAGCAGTAATAAATCTTACTTTGTAGAGCCTCTGCCTCCTTATTCAGTCCCTAAGCTAATAAGATCAAGACTGTTCCTGAAATTAGATTAAATAATTGGCTCTTTTCTTTCTAGAAGTTTTGGACCTCTACTGACCTTTTTTAAAGAGGCAGAAATTGTTTAATTCTCTCTCAGTGGCCTTAGAATATCCTGTCATTCAAAAAGCAAAAGTAAAAGGAAGGCATGAGATAGAGAATAGAAGAAAACTGGGGGTTAGCTTTCACTGTTGTGTGCCTCAGATTCTTTCAAGTCTCAGTTTCCTTTCTGTGAAAATCAGGACTCAGATGAAAAAACTATCTTTACAGGTCTCTTTTGGTTCTAAAAATCTAGGTATCTCAGAAAGTTGAAGTCTTCATGCATAAACTGTAATTCTCCAGGCCTAATGAAATTGTTTTCTTTGTGATGAGAACAGTTTTTTTCCTTCTTCTCTTCTTTCTTAAAAAAAAAAAAAAAAAAAAAAAAAGAACAGGACAAAATGATCATAAGTTCAGCTGATTTCTTTCTAAACCACAGGATTCATTTTCTGTAATTGTTATCTTTTCCTTCAAAAGCCTCAGCAGTCCTCAGACTTGTAGTCAGCTCCATCACTCTTATATTAGGTCTTGAAATAAGGAGCCTTTTAAAGTAGACTTGAAATGAGCAATGACAGGATACAGGCATGGCTGAAGCAACTGTTTGCACAAACCTCCCCCAGGAGGCAAAATCGGCTCCCCTCCATCCTCTCCTAACATCTAGAACCCTATCCAGAATCTGGGTGAATAAAATGTCATTTGTTAGTCAACCTATTGATAATTATTTCTCAAGTAACTATTACGTGCATTAAACTATTGATGCCTCATGTTTACAACCCCAGTGGTCATACAGGCGTTAGTTTTTAAAATCATGGAAAGCTATGTTACTGGGGCACAAGCACATTTCCATAAAAGGAGATGACCTCAGAAGACTTCAGGGATTAAAAGCACAGACTCTGAACTAGTCAGAATGGGCTCAAGTTCGGATCCTGCCATCTACTAGCTGTGTAAGCTTTAACTTCCCTAAGTTTCTGTGTTCCGATATTTAAAAGGGAGATAATGAATAATACCTATTTATTTAGGACGAAATAATTTAAATCAATTATGGAAAGGACTTAGCATAGTGTCTGGCATATAGTAAATGCTCAGTAAATTCACTTATTATTAATAGTGATCCTCCATTAATAATACATAAGTAAAGTGGCCCTTGTCTTCCCTAATCTAGAGAAGTAACTGTAGCTTAGGCATCATAAACCTTTCTGGACTTATCTTGGGTTCCTGAAGCAAGGTAAAGTGGGGGAAATACTATTATGTTTCAGTCATTGATAGTAATGATAAATTGGTTTGAAATACCTCAAATTATATTTTAATGTAAAAATTGCTTACTTCAGAGAGACAGAGTAAAGGAATTTAAACAACTGAAATAATTAAGAGAATTAAGAGAGAGTGAGTGATTTTTGGCCCTCTGTTGATGACACAGGTGGATTTGAACTCTCACCCTTGACTGGAATTGACACTCTGGCTCTAGCCAGTTGGGGAAGTAGTGAACCACAAGAAAAAGAGAGAAATGAGGGCCATCACAGGCTCAGGCACCATATGGACTCAGTAATACTTGTTTGACTGAATACATCCATTCTTCTGTCATCCCCGCACACTGGAATCAGATGGTGTTATAAACCCTGAGGGCCAAGGCAGATAAAAGACAGTGACTCATCCCGAGTGGGGATGATGCCCTGGTGAAACAGCAGTCATAGCTTTTATTTTAAAATTCAGATCCATGTTGAGATGAAACTCACATACTCCTCTGGGTCAGGGTGTGGCTCAAGAGAGGCCTGTGGAAATTTGTGTTCAGGTCTGAAACTGCTCTAGCTCCTTACAAAAGCTGGTATGGTGTTGGCCATCACCATCAGAGGGTCCCTACCAGAGCTTGCTTATGTTACAGAATCAGCAGTCCAACCTGGCCTCCGGTCGGGCAGGACTAGATAAATGAGAAGTGTACAATTGCTGGGGTGCCTGGGTGCCTCAGTAGGTTAAGCATCAGACTCTTGGTTTCAGCTCAGGTCAAATCTCATGGTTTGTGAGATCGAGCCCCACATCAGGCTCCACACTGACAGCACGGAGCCTGCTTGGGATTCTCTCTTTCCCTCTCTGCCCCTCTGCTGCTCTTGCTCTCCCATGTGCTCTCTAAATAAATACATACATACATACACACATAAATAACTTCTAAAAAGTGCGCAATTGCTTTACTAATTCTGATTGCAAATTATGAAGTATCTCAGTCTGAGGTGTAGCCCAAGCAACCATGACAACAAGTTCACTGAGCTGTCTGGCTAGACCCAGAATATGGAGATAATGTAACTGGAAAGAGGGAAATTTTGTCCATCCAGAAGTGAAGACAGACAGCAGGTAGACAGACCTAGCCAACCACTCAGGGACAGTGAAAGGCCATTTGAATTGGGGACAAAAAAAGGTATACTGCAAATTATAACTAAATTATTAGAGGAAAACACAGCAGAATAGGAAACATGCATGTGAATAAATGAAGCCTCCATTAATGGCTTCACTGCATTTATCAGAAGGGATTTCAGTTAACCTGATGAAGTTCAAGGCAATCACAGTAGGAAGAAGCGATGGATATAGGATTCATCCCTTGTTGTTTCCTACAGCAATTTATAAAGGAAATGTTTCAGGTGAGAGCCTAGCTAGGAATTAATCCTCAAAAGATTAGAATTGGATTTAAAAAAAAAAAAAAAGAATCCTAAAGGCAGTGGATCCCAAACCTGGCTCTACATTTGAATCACTTGGGGATCTTTTAAATGATTTTTTAAATGTTTTTTAAAATTTATTTTTGAGAGACTGCATGAGTGAGCAGAAGTGGGGGAGGGACAGATGGAGAATCCCAAGCAGGCTCTGTGTCCAGCAAGGAGCCCAACAAGGGGCTCTATCTCATGACTGTGAGATCATGACCCAAGAAAAATCCAAGAGTCAGATGCTCAACTGAGTAGCCACCCAGGTGTCCTTCATTTAGGGATCTTTTAAAATTCCAAAGCCACAGGCTACACCACAGATCAATTGCATCACAATTTCTAGGTGGGACACAGGCATTAATAATAATCAGTATTCCTCATTGATTCCAAGGTGCAGACAAGTTTGGGAACCACTGTGTGATGGGCAGCATACACAGTGGACACATATTAGGCATGTTAGGTTAAAGGAAAGTAAGTACAGTCCTTAAGAAATGACAAATGGCAAGAAATTAGTCTGCCTTAAAACAGAACAGGATGCATGTCTCTCATTTCCTTTATTTGTAATAGTAAAAGGGTTTATCAGTGTTCAGGAGAAATGGATGAAGATACAAAGTCACATTTTAAGAAGAAAATAAGCAGCTAGAGTTAAATTCAAGTCGTTTTTGAGTAAGGACATTGAACTTGGTGTCTGGAAGTGGGATAAAAATCAAGTGAGTTCATTACATTATAGATACAGCAGTTTATATATCTTTGTCTCATAAAATGTTCACATACATGACCTAATTTTAGCTTGCATCTCTATGAAGTAGGCAGAGAAAGTATTATTTTTCTCTCCCACTTCCACAGATGGGAAAACAGATCAAGAGAGTCTCATGATTTACTCAGCATTACAGAGCAAAGCTAATGGCAGGACTAAGATTTTGTTCTTCAAAACTCCCAGTTGAATGTCCTTTCCTCCACACCATGTTGGCTTCCTGCCCTTGAAAAACTCTTTAAGAGTGAGAAAAGTTACAGTGATAAGTAAAACAACAAAACATGACACTTGGAGAGCTGAAAGAGTTCTAGAACAGATGCCAAAAGACACATCAAGGTGGTAGCAAAATGCTGGACACCCTGCCCTTGAAGATGTTTCATGAATATTTGATGATATTAATACACTGGATTTGCCTCCAAATTTACTTTGGGTTGGGGGGCAGGGGTAAGGTCATTCAGGTCACAAGAAATGGTTTTTGAGACACAGAAAATGAAAGTAGCCTTGCAGCTACTTTGGGCTACAGTTTGAGGGCCCCTCTTAGGTCAAGTAGATTTTGAGGGAGCTACTGGGTGGTTGTTGCCCTGGATGCTATTGCTTGCAAGAAATAGAAATTCACTGGCCTTAGCTTACCCACAATAGGAAGGGTAATTTATAGGCCCTAAGGGCAGGAATCTCATTGGCTTAAGGAAAGACTAGAACTGGGAACTTGAAGACTGTCAGAAACTCAGAGGATATGTATTCTCTCCATCTTTCATTTCTGTATCTAAGTATTTGTGCCCATCTTTGTTTCTGGAGTTCCCTCTGCTGCTCTGTCCACATTTGAAATCAAAAACAGACACCCACAGCTCCCAAGTTCATATTCCAGCCACAGGAACCAAGTCTCTCTCCCCTGTTCCTCTCTTTCAAACACAAACTCCCCTGGAAACAGCTCTTTTGGCTCAAATTGGCTCGGGAATCCATCTCTGATAGAATCAACTATGACCAGAGGTCAGGGCCCCATTAGGCATAAGTAGCTGTTGAAAACCACCCTCTACAGATGGCAATAAAGCATTTATAAATAGAAATCATTTAAACTAAGCATATACCTCAAAATATATCTACCACTCACACCCACTAGGATGGCTATACTAAAAAAAAAAAAAAAAAAAAAAAAACCAACCCAAAAACAAATGGAAAGTAACAAATGTTGACAAGAATGTAGAGAAATTGGAACCCTCATGTATTGTAAATCATGATGTAAATATAAATGTGAAATGGTGCAGTTGCTATGGAAAACAGTTTGGTAGTTCCTCAATAAATTAAGCATTGAATTACCATATGACCTAAGAATTCTACTCCTGGGTATATACCCAATAGAATTGAAAACAGGTGTTCAAACAAAAACAGGTACATAAATCTTCATAGCAACACTGTCTGTCATAGCCAAGAGATGAAAACAACCCAAATGTGCATCAGTTGATGAGTGCATAAACACAACGTAGTAAAGCCATACAGTGGAATATTATTTAGTCACAAAAAGGAATGAAGTGCCAATACGTGTTACAGTGTGAAAGAACCTTAAAAACCTTATGCTAAGTGAAAGAAGCCAGACACAAAAGATGCCATATTCTATACCTATATGGTATATCCAGACTAGGCAAATCCTTTGAAACAGAAAGCAGATTAGTGGTTGCCAGGAGCTAGGGGGACATTGGAATGAAAAATGACTGCTTAATAGGTACAGGAACTTTTGGGGGGGCATGATAAAAATGTTCTGGAGCTAGAAGGTGGTGATGGTTGCACAGCATTGTGAAGATACTGAATGTCACTAAATTGCACACTTTAAATGTTTATGTCATATGTATTTTGCCACAACTGCATCTATACATGATATAAATACAGATATATATGATATAATATTATATTTATATATATATACATCAATTGTTGACTAATACATTAACTCATTTACTCATTCAGCGAACATAAATGAATATTTATTATATGCCAAGCTCTGCCAGGCATCAAGCATATGGGGGCTAAGAGGTCCAGTCCCCAGCTTCGAGGGACTGACTATCTGGAGCAGACACAGATAGATCATTTCAATGTAATGTGATTAGTGCAAAGCCTACGACATGCTCAGAGTGTTCTAGAAATTTAGATGAGGTGTGATCATGAAAGACTGACATGGGAATGAGGTAACACCTGAGCTGGCTGCTAAAAGGTAAACAGGTAAGGCAGCAAGAAAGGAGGAAAGAAATGCAGTAAAGGTACATAGATGAGAGAATGTGGTCAGTGGAGGAGGGGATAAATCGTCTGAGAGGGAGAGGAAGTGGGAGGACTTTGGATGCCATCCAAAGGAACTTGAATATTATCCCAGAGACCATGACCAGTGCCTGAAGGATCATCCGCAGGAGAGCACTAGGAGAGAGAAATAGAGTCTAACAAGATTGGAATGGGATCAGGGGAAGCAGTCGAACAGAGTGTGACAATCCAGAGAAGGGAGAAAAACAAGAAAAGTAGAGGGGTCAGTAGTGTCATAGCTTCAGCAGGGTCAAGTAAGATGGGCTGCAAAAATGGCCATGCCCTTGACGGTGAGAAGGTCACTCTTGTCCTTTGCACGTATTTATGGTCCTATTGGGCTATGGCCTGATTGAGCATACTTTTCAATTGACTTTGGCTGGGAAGGAAAAGAATCTCAGCATGCTGGAGAGGGAACACATTTGTGTGTGCAGGAGAAAGACAGGATGAGTTAGGGATGGAAGGCACAGGAGAGATGGGGGAGCTGAAAAAGCCAAGGTGGTGCCTAGGCTGCAGAGGACTCGGGAGGGCTTCCCTTTGCCCAGATGAGGAGATTCCATAGCCTTCAAGACAAGGGAAGGCAAGGAAAATGAAGGAAGGGATGATATTTTTCCTGGTGGGGCAGAGGTGTGGGTATGTGAAGATGAGGGAATTCCTACCTGATAGCCTCTATTTCTTCAGCAAAGTTCAAGGAGTGGGAGATGCTTAGAAAAGCCATTCTGAGGAAAGGGCCAATTTGCTGATGGGGATACTAAGAAGGGTTTCCAGGCAGCTCAGCAGCCTGCTGAGGCTGCAGATGATGACTTTGTAGTAGTGCCAATCTGCGTGGGCTGTGATTTTCTCCAGTGGAGCTCAGGAGCCCAGATGTCAGAGAAGGAAGAGCCGGCCTGATCAGTCTGAGGTATGGCTAGAAAGGAATAACAGCAGGACTGGGCAGACAGGAGGGAGGGTTTAGGCAAAGGAGGGTGATGAGATGGTTCATGAAGCTTGGGCTAAATGGGGAAGGAAACAAAGAAAGGTGATTTGATGCAATGACAGAAAATGGCAAGGGAGAGGATAGGTTTTAAGGAGGTTGAAAACCCAGCATACTGGGAGGTAGGAGTGGGCGGGCTGGGAGATGGGAGGCTCTGATCACAGTGGGCTGGAGAACAATTCAAGGCAATATGTAATCAGTTGGTAAATAGGATGGTATGAAATGTAAGTGGGCATAAGTGCGGGGAGGAGGATTCACTCCGGGAATGGAATGCTCAGTGTGGATTGGGGAGAAATCCAATGTAATTTGCTGCCTGCACAGCATCCCCAGTGGGGAATTCAAGGTGACGGTGTAGCAACTGGTACTGTATCTTGAAGCTTAAAAAATACTGGGTGGATCAAACCTTTCAGAAGATGAAGATTCTTTGGACCTAATAAAGGCAGAAAGTGAACAATAGGAGAGAATGTTAGGATTGTCTTAATCCTGCCTATGAAATGCTGTTGTACTCTCTGTGTGCCCTGTAATTTATGCTCTTCCTCATACTTTGCCTGCCTCACTCACTCTCCACTTCCAGCCCCTCTCTGACACTGCATCTGCATTCCCCATCCTCAGCTGGTCTCAAAATTTCAAGAAGCCTAAAGTACATTGTACATTTCTACAGAATAAGGCCATGAATTAATGTGGGATTTGAGGGGAGGGGTAGTAGAAGAAACCATCTAAGTGGTCCTTCATAAAGATGAGGTTTATAGCCTTTGCTGATGATGTCCATGCGGCTGTGCCCAGAGAGGTTAATTACTAGCCTGAAGTAGCACAGCTAGGAAACAGTAGAGCCCAGCCCTTTTTCCACAACACAACTCAGAGGAAGCCACCTGATCCTTCCCTGCTCACTTCCTGATCAGTCAAATCCTGAACCTCCATTCCTTTCACCTCATGAACTCTATGCTGGAATTAGGTGTAAGCATCTGTGGTTTTTCCATGTTGAACATCCATTTTCCCTTGCTTCTTTTTATCTCAGCACCCAATTTATCTCTAGTGAAGTATCTACCTCCACCATCCATCTGGGTGACTTTGTCCACTGATGACCATGTGGCCCAAAGGTAGGCCTACTCATTGCTGTGTCCCTGAAATTTGAGTCCTGGGTTGAGATCCCTGGAGCTCTTTACCCATGAATGAGGCCTTACCTGAAGGGTTAGCTTCTTATACTGAGATCCCAGCCCCGTGCTTTCAAAACTGGTTCTACAGCTGTTCCTTCTGATCTGCACATCCTTCCAGAACAATACTCATTTGTAACTTTGTGTGTGTGGGATTTGGTGCTTGCTGCCCAAAGACCTAGAGGTCCAATATCCACCATTAAATGAAAACATGGTTCACAACAAGTCAGGACCTGGTAGCACCAGACATTCCATCTGCCAGCAGATATTAACCGCCACTACCTTCAACATGTGTCCAGAACTGAACACTTCATACCTGTCCACCACCACCATCTTGGTCCAACCAGCACTGTTTTTGGCCCAGACTCCTGTAACAGCCTCCTCACTGGGAGCATTACTCCTGCTGATGACCCTAAAGTCATGCCACACAGCACCCTGGGGCACTCTGTTATAAGGCAGGGTGGACCGAGTCACTCCTCTGCTCACATCCTCCTAGTGGTTCCTCCACCTCATTCAAAGTAAAGCCAAGCCCTGACAGTGACCTTTCAGGCCCACGTGCTCTGGACCCATTAACCTCCAGCCCCTCCTACTGACACCCCCCCCCGCCCCCGCACACACACACACACACACACAGACAGCCACACAGGCATCCTCATAGTTGCTGCAACACCCAAGGCACATTCCTGCCTCAGGGCCTCTGTGCATGCTGTCTCCCTCACTAGAAAATAAGCTCCATGAGGCCAGGAATTTCTGTTTTATTCATTACTGTATCCTCAGTACCTGGCAGAGTGCATGTTACAAAATAGGTGCTCACTAAGGATTTGATAAATGAAGAAATGAATGAATGAATGAGGGAGGGAGGGAAAAAAGAAAGGAAGGAACCGTTAAATATGAACTGGGCAGCCTGGTGCTTTCTCTTCCTTATCATGGCCACCCCCATCCTGCAGATGTTCTGCAACCTGTGGAACTTTGGGCAGATGGATTTAACACTGAAGGGGTCTGTTTAGTGTTTTGTTTTTTTGTTTTTGTTTTTTCTTATTGCAGCCATGGAGACCAGACGCATTTTTTTAATAGACTTTATATTTTAGAGCAGTTTCAGGTTCACAGCAAAATTGAGAGGAAAATGCAGAGATTTTCTATATAACCCCTACTCCCAAACCTGCATAGCCCCTCCCATTATCAATGTCTCCCAACAGAGTGGTACATTTATTACAATTGATGAACCTACACTGATACATTATAATCACTCAAAGTCCATAGTTTACATTAGGGTGCTTTCCTGGTGCTGTATATTCCATGGGTTTGGACAAATGTATAATGACATGTAGCAACCATTAGGATAACATACAGAGTAGTTTTACTGCCATAAATATCCTCTGTGCTCTACCCATTCATTCCTCCTTCTCTCTAACCCCTGGAAATCACTGACCTTTTTACTTTTATCTTTTTTGTCTTCATTATTGTATCTCTTCCCAAGGTCATATAGTTAGAATCATGCAGTACGTAGCTTTTTCAGATTGGCTTCTTTTACTTAGTAATATGTATTTAAGCTTCTTCCACATCTTGTCATGGTCTTGTGCTGAATTTAAGTGCTGAATAATATTCCATTGTCTGGAGGTGCCACAATTTACTTATCCATTCACCTACCAAAGGAAATCTTGGTTGCTCCCAAGTTTTGGCAGTTATGAACAAAATTACTATAAAAAAGCATGTACAGGTTTTTGTGAACATAAATTTTCATCTTTTTTGGATAAATATCAAGGAATGCATTTGCTGAAATATATAAGAGTATGTTTGCTCAGTCGGTTGAGCATTGGACTCTTAGTTTCCGCTCAGGTCATGATCCCAGGGTCATGGGATCAAGCCCTGCTGAGCATGGAGCCTACTTGAGATTTCCTCTCTTCCTCTGCCCTTCTCCCCTGCTGTGCATTCTCTCTCCTTCCCTCTCTCAAGTAAAGAGTATGTTTAGTTTTTTTGGGTTCTTTCCTTCCTTCTTTCCTCCCTCCCTCCCTCCCTCCCTTCCCCTCCCCCCTCCGTCTCTCTCTCTCTCTCTCTCTCTCTCTCTCTCTCTCTCTCTCTCTCTTTCTTTCTTTCTTTCTTTCTTTCTTTCTTTCTTTCTTTCTTTCTTTCTTTCTTTCTTTTTCTTTTCTAACTAGGTTCCGTGCCCAACTAAGCCAGCCAGGTACCCAAGAGTATGTTTGGTTGTTTCTTTTTAACTTTTTTTTTTAAGGGAGTGGGGGGAGATGGGCAGAGGGAGAAAGAGAGAAAGGAAGAAAGAATATCTCAAGCAATCTCCCTGCCCCACCCCCTTGCGAAACCCCACATGGGGCTCAATCCCACAGCCACAAGATCATGACCTGAGCCTAAATCAAGAGTTGAATGGGGGCGCCTGGGTGGCTTAGTCGGTTAAGCGTCCGACTTTCGCTTAGGTCATGATCTCGCGGTTCGTGGGTTCGAGCCCCGCGTCGGGCTCTGTGCTGACTGCCAGCTCAGAGCCTGGAGCCTGTTTCAGTCTGTGACTCCCTCTCTCTCTGACCCTCCCCTGCTCATGCTGTCTCTCTCTCTCCTAGAAATAAATAAAACATTAAAAAAATTAAAAAAAAAAAAAAAAGAGTTGAATGCCCAACCTACTGAGCCACCCAGGTGCCCCTGTTTTTAAGAAATTGCCAAACTGTCTTCCAAAGTGGCTATACATTTTATATTCCCACCAGTAATGAATGAGAGTTTCTATTGCTCCATATTCTTGTCAGCATTTTGTATTGTCAGTGTTCTGGATTTTGACCATTTAATAGGTGCATAAAGAATGACTTTTATATTCATTTCTAGAAGTGAAACTAAGAGTCTATTGAGATATATAGAGAAAATAGTAATTTTAAAATCAAAGAGAAGCAGACAAACAAAATAAAAATGCATAAACATATGACCATGTCTTTCTAAAGTGATAAAAGCCCAAAGGTTATGACCTTTTTGGGGCCTGGATTCTTAGGGGTGCAGGCTGGCTGGAAGAGGTTTTGTTTTGTTTTAAAATATAAGATCTTTGGAAATGCATTGCACAAATTTCCCAGAACCCTTTCTCAAAAGTGTTTCACTTTTCCTCGATATTGCCTTACATTGGAGAATTCTACAAGCCTTCTATAATTGCTCTCAAAGATGTTTGCCCCCTGGAAGAAGCTGTTAGAAGTTATGGAAACAGAAAACCACAATACTTTTATGAGAAGCCCAGCCTTTGAGGCCTGTGGCAAGCACCTGAGGGACAGCCCACCCAGCTGCAAACCCATCTGAGGGTCTTTAGGACTCCACTACTGGATAATTCTGTCAGTTTCAGTGTCTCTCAACCCTGGAGTCCCCAGGGGTGGAAGGATATGAGTCTGGAATGAAATGGCCAGAGACTTCTCTGCAATTTGTTTAGTTCATTGCCCCAGAATCCCCATAGAAGCTCACTTGGATCCAGGCCCTTCCATCTCCCTCAGCCCAGGTGTTCCTCAAAATTCAATGATACAGAATTCTCCTGGGCTCTCTGTGACACCCCCTTCCATCCCCACTCAACCAGATTTAAAAACAAATGTACAGAAAGTCCCCTATTGGCCCATGAAAATTCACTATGAATCTCCCCAACTGCTTTGCAGGTGGGTCCTTTGGGCAGGGCCAGGAAAGTTCATCACTCCTAACCCCTACACCCTTCCCCACATCCTTCCCCTTTCCTGTCAGGAAAGGTTCCATCATCAGTCATTTATGTTTTGGGATTCATTTCAATGCCAGTGTTTCCTCTTTTCCAAAGATGATTATGTTTTCAGCCACATTTCTCAGTGTAGGCATCAACAGTCTGGGGAGGAGGCGAGTAAGAGGAGCAAGAGGTCCTTCCTTGTATCACTGAAGTGATGGCGTAGCAGCAACTACCATTTCCTGAGTACCTACTATGTAGTTTACACTGTACTGGGCACTTTGCAAACATTATACCATTTAAATAATAAGTTCAGATTAGATGGTTTAATACATGTAAAGTGTTTAACACAGTAGCTGCCACATAATAATCTTTTGAGTACTATTATTTTTAAAATATAATCCTCATAACAATCCAGTGAGATAGGGATTATTCTGTTTTATAGATGAATAAACAATGACAAGTTTGTTTGTACCTAACTCTAAAGATGTGCTCTTCCCATAACACCATTTGGATTTCAAACCACAAAAGCTTCAGCTTAACATGCCTACCAGTAAGTCTGGACAAAAACTTGGGTTCATGGGGAAGTATGTCCTAAAAGTCTTAATTTTGTCAAGGCTTTATTTACCATGAGAAACTTTTCTGTTTTCTCACCTTCATCATTTTTCAGAGCAGCAGAGGTTATTTCTCCCACATGGTGCTCACAGCACCTTACATCAGGGAAGTGACAGCCTGAGAAGACCTGAAAGTCCCTAAAGTCCTGCAGTGTCAGAGTTGAGCATCTACGTAAGCCTTTTTGATTTGCCTCCATTCCCAAGTGGGCCTGGGAAAGGAATGAGTCTTGGTCTACCTTTTTCTAGGACAAATCTCATGGCCCAGTGGCTAATGAGTCTGTGATGATGCTAATTCATGTCTCCTTCCTTCCATATATATCCCCAACCATTACATCCATGCACTCTGTCCATTTGACACAGCCCACAAGGGAGGCCGACTGTGTGCATTTCCAGGAAAGTGTGTGTGTGTGACTTCCTGCCAGGGGTGGTAGGGACTTTGGTTAGATCTCAGTATTTATAGGGTCATCCCTGAATGAACTGAGTAGAGCAACCCTAAAATAAAACTCTCTGCTCCCATGTCTGACCACCTCCCACACTGGAGCTGTTGGCTCACAAAGGCAAGAGCCTAAGTGTGGCTAATGGCTGGAAAAACACGCAGAGTCCAGTATCCATGTAAAACAAGCTGCACATTCATGGTGCCTGCCTTTCCTGCCCTTTCAGCCTCTTGGGAATGGAGGGATATGTGTGCTAGGAGCAGCCTCTCTCAGGTGCTCCCCTGAGCATGTGCTGAATACAGGGATTCTTTATTCCTCATGGAAAATGTTTTAGCTGCATAATAATGCTTTACTTTTGATTTGGATGTTCTGTGCAGTAATCTCTTTCGACTGAATTAAAAATAAAATATTTCCAAAAGATATTCCCCTCATGCAGGTTGCTTTGAGGCTCTAACATAAACCACTCTGGAAGGCAAACTGTGTAGTCCCTGCTGAGATCAACATTTTCTGGGTCCACCCTGTTTGGTACAGAGTCATGTCTCTCAGCAAACTTTTGAGACATTCTCCCATTATCCAGATTGGTAGAGAAGTCCATACAATATAAGGAAGCATTCCAAGGCCTCTCCCAGGTTTTGTTAATCAGATATTATGACTTATTTAGGCAGGGATCACCCATTGTGGTCCTTCTGCCTCTAAGTCACATAAGGATACATGGATTCCATAGTAGTATCCTTAAAAGGATTTTCTTTCCTTGTGGAAGAACTGGTTTGCAAGGCTTTGCATTTCCCTTGTTCAGTTTTATCCATCAATGTTTTTTTCTGCCCAATCTCACTTCTTGTCTAACTAGGGTTCACAGCTGGGCTGATACCAATGATTGGTGAGGTCTTGAGAAGGTCTGGTAGCCGTTTATTGCTGTGAAGGCTGCATTTCTGGTCTGCCATGTGAGGGTTTCCTTAGTAACTGGCTGAGAAATCCTGTGTGCTACAACAGGACCCAACTGCAGCTTTGGCCCTCCAGGACTCTGACAGTATCAAGACTGTGGGCAGCAGCAGGTCACAGGTCCTGGGCACAGAGCCCGGATACGGAGGGCAGGAGCAAGGCTGAATACAGATTAGGGAATAGGCAAGGGATTAGGTCAGACCTGGAAGATGCCACTAGAAATCTGTCAACTCGCAAGGAAGGAACGTCAGGATCCAGATCAGTGCAGTGACCAGTGGGAGCATCTGTCCAGGAAGACAGTCTGTGAAAATCAGAAAGCAACCTGTCAGGAATTGAGTTTAAAGCAAACCAGGAAAATAGTCAAAACACAACCAACTGATTTTTTACAAATTTGTCAATGTAACTCAATGGGAAAAAGATAATTTTTTTTCAACAACTGGTGCAGAAACAAATTTTTAACCGTATGTGAAAATGAATCTTGACCATTCCATACACAAAATTTGACTTGAAATTGATCTGCAAAGGCTAAAACTATTAACAGAAAATACAGGAGAAAATCTTAGTGACCTGAGTTTGCCAAAAATCACTTAAATGGATTCAAAACATATGAACTATAACAATGTGGATATACTTAATGCAACTGAACTGTACACTTTAAAATAGTCAAAATGGTAACTTCATGTTATGTATATTTTACCACAATAAGACAGAAAGAGAGAGAGAAGAATTTCCTTCCTGGTAATTGCCAGGGAAAACAAACACCCACAAACTATAAAGAAAACTCAAAATTTAAAACTTTTGTACTTTAAAAGACACTGTTATAAAAATGAAAAGGTGAGACATGAAGAGTTGCAAAACCTTATCTGACAAAGGACATGTTCTAGATTATATAAAGAAGTCTTACAATTCAGTAATAAGACAATCCAATCTTTTTTGAAGAAATGGGCAAAAAATTTGAACAGACAATTAACTATAGTAGATAGATGGCAAGTAAGCAGATGAAAAGTTGCTTAACATGATTAGTCATTAGGGAAATGCAAATTAAAACCACAATGAGGGGCACCTGGATGGCTAAGTCTGTTAAGCCCGAATTCGGCTCTGCACTGGGCGTGAAGCCTACTTAACAGAAGAAAAACAACAAAAAACAAAACACACACACATATACACAGTGAAAAACTACTAATATACCTACAAGAATGATTAAATTAAAAAGACTAATTATACCAAATGTTAGTAAGAAAGAGGAGCAACTAAAACTCATACGCTGCTAGCAGGGTTGTGAAATGGCACAACCATTTCGGAAATGGTTTCGTCACTTTTTGTAATATTGAACATACACCTACTATATGATCCAGTCATTCCACACCTAGGTATGTACACTAAGGAAATGAAAGCCAATGTTCACAAAAAGACTTGTACTTAATGGGCGCCTGGGAGGCTCAGTCAGTTAGTTGAGTGTCAACTACGGCTCAGGTAATGATCTCAGGGTTCATGAGCTTGAGCCCTGTATTGAGCCACTGCTGTCAGCATGGAGCCTGCTTTGGATCCTCCGTAGTCCTCTCTCTCTACCCCTCCCTCCCTCAACTCATGCTCTCTTTCTCTCTAAAAAATAAACATTTTTTTAAAAAGGACTTGTACTTGAATGCTCATAGTAGTTTTATTTGTAATATCCCCAAACTGGAAATAATTCAAATGTCCATCAAGAGGTAAATGGATAAACAAATTTTAGTGCATCTATACAATGAAATACTGTTCAGCAGTAAAAAGGAATGAACTATTGTTACATACAACAACATGGATGAACCTCAAAATAATTACACTGAATGAAGTCAGACCAAAAAAGACTACATGCTCTCTGTTTCCATATATAAAATTCTGGAAAATGCAAATTAATCTATAGGGACAGAAAGCATATCATGGGTTGCCTAGAAGCAGGTAGTAGTAGGGGAAATGAGAGATGTAAGAAGAAGCTTTGAGGAGTGATGGACTTACTCATTATCTTGATTTCAGAAACAGTTTCATGGCTGTACACATATGTTAGAACTCATCAAATTGTATTCTTAAATACATATCAGTTATAATTCAACAAAGCCTGTTTTGAAAAAGGGTAAGAAAAAAGGGAAAACCCACCCCCTGCCATCAATAGGCAATACATGCATGCTCATGGCAACAATGTGGGCTCTGAACACTTCACCAGGTTTGGATTCAGGCTCTATGTAGGACTTATTAGCTGTGTGACTTTGGCCAAAGCATGTAATCTCTCTAAGCCTTGCTTTCTTTATCTGTGCAATGAGGATAATAATAATGTCATGAAGACAAAACCATCTGCAATTTGTAAAGTACTTGGAATGGTAGGTGATAATGGGAGATGTAGGCTATTGTGGTCATCATCGTAACCATTTGTAAAGGTGATGATTAAAATACAGGCAGAAATCAGTGGACTTCCACATCCAGAAGTCCCACTGCCCCACGGAATGGTGTTTTGAGGCAAACTTCTGACCAGCCTGAGCCCAGACCCCAGATTTAGCCAGTCTCAAAGTTTCAGGGGAGAGATAAGTGGATAAACCGGGATAAAAGTTTGTGGATGGAAAATACAGGTTGACAGACTACATAAGGACCATTCCAGAAATTCCCAAGTTTCTAGTCAACACCTTGCTGGTGCCACCTTAGACACATTGGAAGATAAACTCTTCCCTGTACCTCTCTCCCTGAAGGTAGTTTCCTGACATATCAAAGGAGCCACCTTTCAGCCTTCCAGCACTTTCCAGTCAACCACCCCTCAAGGCTTAACCACAGCTCACACTAAATCTGCAGGCCATCTGAGAGAATCGGCACAGCCTGAGCTTCTTTCTGGTCTGGGCAATCAGAGCACTCACTCAGTGTCTGCCCAGAAAAATAGTGACAGGCTGACTACTCATGGTAAGGGCAGAAAAATCTTTAGAGAATAATGCAAAAGGCAAAAAGAGAATAATGCCAAAATGCTGAACTGGTAGGGGTAGAGGATGGGGAGAGGAGATGGCAGGTCGGAAATTGAAGTTGACTTATCTGGGAACCATTGCAGGGCCAGGTGAGCACAAACCTGAAAAACAAACTAAGATAGAACCAGCAGTCAGGGTCGTGGTGGGATCCAGTTGGCCAGAAGCCTAGGTTCAGACAATTTCATTCTCTAGGAGAGTTTCCTACAGGAACAGGCACAGGACAGAAGTGAGAAAAGGATCATTCAAATTAATAAATAGGTGAGGCAGGCCAGTGCCTTAGTCTCTGAGGGGGCTTGTGCCAGAGTCAAGGGTGCTGCATGGTGGAAAGGCAACTCATCTAGAAAGAATCACAGCAAAGGATAAGAGCTCTTAAGAACCCATGGTTCACAATCCAGCTCCATTGCTATGCTGCCTGGACGTCATTTGTGCCGACTTCCTGCCCACCAACCCATCCCCTGTTTTTCTATCTTGCTCTGTGCCCAGGTGACTGACCTCTTTAGAGTGCATCATCTGTGTCTGGGATGGGTTCAGCCAGTAGGGGACATGGAAAGGATGGGAAAGCAGGAAAGAAGAAAGATAAGGGTATTTCTTCCCTATTTCCTCTGGCTTGGAAGCCTGGTCCTGGCAGTGGCTGTGTCCCTCAGTGACTCTAGCTCCACCCCCAGGGGTTCAGCTCTCACCCATCTCTGGTCTCACTCTTTCCACTCCTTAATCTTTTAGGCTTGTGGGTTAGTCAGAGCTTCCTGCTGTTGCTCATCTCTGGGTGCCTCACCAACTTTTGTTTGTCCCTGAATCCTGCCCTCACCTCTCTAAATTAAACCCTTCATTTGAAGTGTATTCAGCAGATCCTACTCCCAACTAGGACCTGCTTCCTAGAGCCACTTGTTAGCTGCATTAAAAAAGCAATGTGGTCAATATCTGGGCTCCACTTCCTCATGGAGGGGCTGGGGGGGTTACTAGAAACTGTGAGTATTAGACAAGTATTAGACAATTACCCCCTCTGTTATCCCAGGTGACACTCCAGTCAAAGGCTAGCAGGATGGAGACTCATGGATTCTGTAGGTCTCCCTGTTCCTCTCCGGGGCTATCAGATAAACCCTGCTTGCTCAGACTGAAGGAAAGAGGAAAGACTATTCCTCTGGCTCCTCATCACGCAGGCCTGAGAAAGCAGAAGGGGCATTCTGCCAGCCCATCACATCAACCCCCCTCCTCCCCACTCTTACCCTGTAAAGGTCAGCCTGCCCGGAATAAGGAAGTACCCGCAGCCAGGAAAGGTAAATCCAAACCCAAAAATACAGGAACTGAGTGTTTCAACCAACATGGGCCTGCAGCGTCCTTGCAGAGCCTGTTTATGAAGCAATAAACCATTTAAATAACTCTATTTTGGAACGCACAAAGTCTCCTTGAAAGGCTTATAGGAAGATAGAGCTAATAAGAGTCTAGGCTGACCAAAAGACTGGAGCATGAGGTAGGGGCACCTTTGCCTCGAAGCTGCAGGTTTCCTTTAGAAGAGGTAGAAGCCTCTGTGGGAGTAACAGCCACTGGAAAGATTGCCATGAGGTGCATGCCCCTGGGGAAAACCCTAGGGTTCAAGCAGGGCAGCCTGAGTCGCAGATATTAAAGACCTGTTTTGTAAGGAAGAGTTATATGGAAGAGATACATAATTTTTTTGTAGTGGGCAGGTAAAGAGAGGGCTGTAGTGGTGGTCAAAAGCATGGCATGGAGCCAAGTTTGAATCTGGGCTCTACCACTTATTTGGTGTCTGACCTTGGCAAATGTACTTACTCTCTCTGACTCAGTTTGGTCATCTGTAAGGTGGGGATAACAGTAATAGTATGTCTGGGGAGGATTAAATGAGATCATATATATTATGTGTTTAGCGTGGGGCCTGGCATGGTAAGTGTTCAAGAAATTAACCATTATATCAAGATAAAAAGCTTCTGCACGGCAAGGGAAACAATCAATAAAACTAATAAGCAACCGACAGAATAGGAAAAGATAGTTGCAAATGACCTACCAGATAAAGGGCCAGTATCCAAAATCTATAAGGAACTCACCAAACTCCAAACCCAAAAAACAAATAATCCAGTGAAGAAATGGGCAGAACACATGAACAGATACTTCTCCAAAGAGGACATCCAGATGGCGAACAGACACACGAAACGATGCTCAGCGTCCCTCATCATCAGGGAAATGCAGATCAAAACCACACTGAGATACCACCTCACACCAGTCAGAGTGGCTAAAATGAACAAATCAGGAGACTCTAGATGCTGGTGAGGATGTGGAGAAACAGGCACCCTCCTATACTGTTGGTGGGAATGTAAACTGGTGCAGCCCCTCTGGAAAACAGTGTGGAGGTTCCTCAAAAAATTAACAGTAGAACTCCCATATGATCCAGCAATAGCACTGCTAGGAATTGACCCAAGGGATACAGGAGTGCTGATGCATAGGGGCACATGGACCCCAGTGTTCATAGCAGCACTTTCAACAATAGCCAAATCATGAAAAGAGCCTAAGTGTCCATCAGCGGACGAATGGATCAAGAAGTTGTGGTTTATCTATACAATGGAATACTACATGGCAATGAGAAAGAATGAAACCTGACCATGTGTAGCAACATGGATGGAACTTGAGGGTGTTATGCTGAGCGAAGTAAGTCAGGCTGAGAAAGACAGATACCATATGCTTTCACTTATAGGAGGATTAGGAGAAACTTAACAGAGGACCGTGGGGGAGAAGAAGGGGAAACATAGTTGAGGAGAGGGAGGGAGGCAAACCATGAGAGACTCTTGAATATGGAGAACAAACTGAGGGCTGATGGAGGTGAGGGAGAGGGGAAGGGGAGTGATGGGCATGGAGGAGGGCACTTGTTGGGATGAGCACTGGGTGTTATATGGAATCCAACTTGACAATAAACTATGAAAGAAAAAGAAATTAACCATTATCAAGAATATTACCACCACACTCATCTCTTTCCATCTGGTCACTCTTTCCCAGCTCCCAAGAGAACAAGGGTCCCTGAGAGATTAACAGTCATAACTGACACCAACTTCTGGGAGGCTAATACAGTAACAAATTCCAGACCCAGATCAACTCTCACAGCCCAGCAGAGTTTAGAGGCTGTTGGAGGGAAAGGGCTGAAACTGGTAGAGCTGTGTGGCTGGCAACAAGTGAACTGCATGCAAACGGCCTACATAAGACTGCCAGAGGCTAGTGGTCTCCTCAGGGCAGTGCCGTAGGTACTCTGACACAGGACTGCCAAGACTAGACATGACTACCACCCCTGTGCAGAGGCATAATACTTGGGGGAGGGTCTCAGTTTTGAAAATTCACCATTGTTTATAGGAAATACAACAAGTTGATGTTAGAAAGAAGATGAGTAGCAAGAGAGAGGGTGGTTCCAAGGGAAGAGGCCAAGAGGATTCCCAAGGCGGTAGCCTATCTTGATAAATTTTCTAAGGTTTGGGGCTATCCCTCATCAGGCTCCCAAACTTGGTGTGGTCAATAGACTGAGGGTGGATTTATCTTTTAGGAATAGACTGACATCATTCAAAGTAATAAAGCACTGATATATATACTAGAATGCTAATTCTCTCTGTCTCTGTTTCTCTCTTTCTTCCTAATATTTAATGAATGCCTACTATGTGTCAAGCAGCTGTAAATAAAGTAGTCTCCAATGTCATAGAGCATGCATTCTAATAAGGAGATAAATAAACATCTTTCAAGAGAATCAAAAGACAAGCCACAGACTGGAGAAAATATTTACAAAAGATCTATCTGAAAAGGAATATGCGAAGAATTGTTAAAACTCAACATTAAGGAAACATACAACACAAAAACTGGGCACAAGATCTAAACAGATAGATACCTCAGCACAGAAAATACAAATGGCAAATAAGCATATGAGAAAATTCCCAGCACCATGTGTCATTAGGGAATTGCAAATTAAAAGAACAATGAGATTATACTGCACACCTATTAGAATGGCCAAAATCCAAACCACAACAACACTAAATGTTGGCAAGCATGTGGAGCAAAAGGAATTCTCATTCATTGCTGGTGAGAATGCAAAATAGTATAGCCACTTTGGAAGACAGTTTGGCAGTTTTTTACGCATCTAAACATATTCTTACCATACAACTCAGCAGTTGTGTTCTTTGATATTTACCCAGGGGAGCTTAAAACTTATGTTCACATAAAAGCCTGTACACAGATGTTTATAGCAGTCTTATTCATAACTGCCCAAACTTGGAAGCAACCAAGATGTCCTTCAGCAGGTGAATGGTTAGAAAGAAACTGTGGTACAGCCATATAATGGAATATTTTTCAGCAGTAAAAAGAAATAAGATATTAAGCCATGGAAAAACATGGAGGAAGTTTTAATGTACTTTACTCAGTAAGAAGCCAATCTGAAAAGCCTCCATATTTTATGATTCCAACCACATGACATTCTAGGAAGGGCAAAACCATGATGACTGTAAAAAGATCAGTGCTTTCCAGAGGTTAGTGGGAAGAGAGGGATGGATAGGCAGAGCACGGAGGATTTTGAGGACAGTGAAACTCCACATGATACCATAATGGTAGGTACATGTCATTATAAATTTGTCCAGAACCATAAATGTACAACAAAAACTGATCACATAAACTATGGACCTTGGTTGGTAGTAGTGCATGAGGGGGTGGGGGAAGAAGGAGAGCTTATGAGGGAACTCTGTACAGTCAGCTTCATTTTCCTAGGAACCTAAAGCTGCTCTAAAAATCCGTTAATTTTAAAAATCTATGTAAATAATTAATAGCTGAGAATGATACACACCATGAGAGATAACTGAGGGTTAGGTGTGGGGACTATGTGGGGGAGGGGGGGCACTTAGCCAAGGTAAAGCCATCTCCACAGAGCCAAGATGAGGAGGCAAGGGAGGCATTCCAGGACAAGAGAACAGCACGTGGGCGCAGTCTTGAATAACAGCTACTCCGCAGATTGGGATCCCTGCCTCTGCAGGCCTCCATACCTTGTCCCTGCAGGCACACGGTACAGGGGAGTAACCTGTGGTCAGAAGACTGCATGGCAAGCAAGGAGCCAGAGCAAAGGAGGAAGTGATCCCGGGTAGCGAGCTGACAGAAGGTCTTGGTGGCCTTTTGCCAGTCCAGGCTTCACCCTGCCCAGGGCAGGGATGCTTGTGGATGAAGGCTGTTCCCCAGAGGTAGGGCTGGAGAGTCTGCCCCCTTGCCCCCGCCATCCACAACTCCTTTCCCCAGGTTGGTTGATGCAATTCAGTTGGCTACTGTTAATCTTGCTTGGGCAAATTATTCAAACTACTCAACCTCTCTGTATCTATTTCCTCATCTACAAAACAGGTATAGCAAAAGCTATAGAGCTGTAGAGCTCTAAGGTGGAGATGAGGAATCTGTGAGGCCATGAAGCTATGTGAAGCCCCTCACCAAAAAATAGTAGCTGTTCAATAGATGGTTAATTTTAATTGTTGTTTTTTGTTTTATTTTGATTATTCCTCACCAGCCCTTGAGCCTTGTCAATTCTTTAAGGGACAGAGGTAGAGCAGAGGAGTGGCCAATAAAGTATGGTCTAGGGCACACAATTCTGCGTAATCCTGGGCAAGTACTGTGAGATTTAGAGAGGAAATACCAGGAGGAGAAAAAGCTTTTGAAATGACTTACTAAGGTGAATGGAGTTCATGTGGACCTGGCAGTGGTTTTACTAGTTCAGGAGAATGGGTAAGAGACAGCTGAGATGAGTGAGGATAGGGTAGTTAAAGGGTCCAGACGTATGGGAGGTCTCCTGTATTGAGCTCCACACCTGCCAAAACACCAAGTTGCACACCTTCTGGCCCAAAGCACTGGCTATACAAGGAAGGAAGTTGCCTCCAGGAAGGAACCTCTGTTCCTAGGGAAGCCATGACCTTGATGAGCGAGATGAAATGACTCCATCTGTCCCAGAAACAGAGAGTGCAGACCAGAGGAGGGGAGGAACATTCTGTATTTTCTCCTTTGTTCCCTTTCTTCCAGCCTTCCCATATTTGACAGTCTCCATTTTCTTACTAGTGAAGGGAAAAATGACCACTAAGATTCCTCTTGAATCTTGGCAGCAGAGCTCAGACTTTTATTAGTGTGCAGTAAAAATGACATTGACCTCAGTAACAAATAAATTAAATCCTGGTTGGCTTGGAGTTTAACATCTTGGCCTTTCTAAGTTCACTTACCAAGTGATTTACTTCCTTAGCTCCTTTAACCCAATATCCCCAGCAGCTAACCTTCCAGTCATTACCATTTACCTTGCCTTGGCGATGCAGATCAAAGGCAAAGCTGAAAATGGGTCTTAGAAATATTCATGAAGATTAGAGGCGTTTGGGTGGCTCAGTTTGCAGGGCTCAGTCTGACTCTTGGTTTCTGCTCAGGTTGTGATCTCATGGTTTGTGAGTCTGAGCCCTGCATCAGGCTCTGAACTGGCAGCACGGAGTCTGCTTGGGATTCTCTCCCCCTTTTCTTTCTGCTGCTCCCCCCGCTTCCCCGCCTTGCAAGCTCTCTCTCTCTCATGCGCTCTCTCTTTCAAAATAAATAAGCATTAAAAAAAGAAATATTCATGAGGATTAAATGTGTTTTAGACATGCATACCATGGAGGAGTGTGAGCCAGCCCCCTGTCTCTAGCTAAAAATGAATTCACCTAAGAGATGGGCTATACAGAAGGAGATTTAACTTAGGAGGTGGGGATCCAAGTCCTGAACCTGTTTCTCATCAATAGAGTGACCTTGAACAAGTCACATTACTTCTCTGAGTCTAAGTTCCCACTCAGTGAAACAGAGGCTGGAGGGCCGGCTCAGGGACACCCAGCCAGCATGCCATTTATTTACCCTGTCGCCAAATATTTGTTCAGGTCTTGTCCTTCCAATCTCCTCAATGCCTTCAGTAGTCTGAGGGCACCTCTTTTCATCATTTCACTATAGATAGTAACTGCCCCAGAACTGTTTAGTTTCCTTATCTGCAGCAGGGGTGGGACTAATGACCTAAGGTTCAGTGATGCCTCTAGTTCCTGGCTCAGGGCTCTGCAGAGCAGCTGGCAGTGATGTTCCTGGGAAATGAGCTGGAGGCTGCTACAGTCTGGCTGTTTCCCTGAACAGCTGGTGTGGAGTAGAGGGAGCAGGACAACCTCTGAGACTCTGGCCAACTGCAGTGTATATTAAGGGCAACCCAGATGGCTGCTAGCCAACAACCCAGGCCTGTGTAATTTGCACACTGTAGTTTCTCCTTCTGAAGGTCTCTCCAGTCTATGGTGAAGGAGGTTTGTTTCATTCCCCTTCTGTACCGGCCTACCTGAGTGAGGCCTCAGCTTGAGTCTCCATCTCCACGTGGATCCTCATGAGTCTCTTCCTTCCCCAAGGCCAGTCTGTGGCCCCTCACACAGGCTAGGACTGCTGTTCTTTCTTGAACAGGCTGTAGGGCAGGAGGTCTAAGGGAAGATCATGCTCCCTTGCCCCCCTGTGTTGCAAGTGTGCCTGTAGCTTCTTATTTTGATAAGGCTGTAAGTTAACAAAACTGCTGAACGCTGGGGGTTGGCAAAAGAGAGTTACAATTACAGAATAAAAATAATGAAGTTGTGGGTGCCTAGGTGGCTTGTTGGTTAAGCGTCTGATTTTGTCTTGATTTCAGCTCAGGTCATGATCTTGTAGTGGTTTGTGAGATCAAGCCCCACATTGGGCTCTGCACTGACAACGTGGAACCTGCTTGAGATTCTGTCTCTCCCTCTCTCTGCCCTTCTCTCTCTCTCTCAAAATAAATAATTAATCACTTAAAAAAAAAAAAACCAAGTTGGAGGAGGCTGCCTATAAACTCTCCTAGAGCCACTGACCTATGGCCTGGGTGCCCTGCTTGCCTTCTCCCAGCACAGCCTTCAGGCCTGCCATCTCTCTCCAGAGCTAACCTAACTCCCACAGACAGGAGGGCCATTGGCCAGACTCCCCTACCTGGAATCCAGGCCCCAACTCTTTGTTTTCCCCAACAGAGAAGAGGAAAGCTTCTCTCTCACCAAGTGAACACTGGAAGAACTTCAGCCGTGAGTGTGGTAGCTCTGTCTGCCCACTGGAGAGACAGCCTTCTATATTAGTATGCACAGCCATTTATTTCTTCTTGTCTCAATTTGTCCATTCTAGAATCAGCTCTGAGTTTTCCTCTGCATAACCAAAAAGCCCAGTGTTTTTCCCAAGACAAAAAAAACGGTCTTTTCTAGAAGGTAGATTTTTCCCTCTTCCTTTGCTAAACAGAAAACAGCTGAGGCTTTGGAATTACTGCATCCTCTGCTTCAAGCCCTCTAAGTTGCAGTGATATCAGGGTCTGATTTAGAGAGCACCCCATCATATAAGAAATAATCAGACATGAATAACCATATTTGGACCAGTCATAGTTGAAGGCAGAAGGTGCCAGGCAGCAAGTTAGAGTTTTAAACTGAGCAAAGAATGGCCTTTGAGTCTATAGCACATGGCTTCATCAGCCAGCAGGACCAAATTATCCCTGTGTTTATTTTTTTTAAAAAGGCATTGACCTATGAATAAACAGCACTTGACATTGAAAATTGCCACATTAAATACCCTGCTCCTCTGCCTGATTATAGCAGCCTCGGAGCTCTTCCAAATTGTCACCTAGAATGAATATGACAGCAAACAATGCTTTAAAAGTAAGTAATCTGCTCTATAATTATTTTAGCGGCTGCAACTGCCAACCAGCAGGATCACTTATGAAAAAGGATGCAGTCATTCCTTATTAAAAATGCATGAATATACAGTCTCTTGATTGTGGAAATAATCAGCAGACTATCTAATGTAACAAGACTTAGCCACAGAAGAATTAATTAGGGTGAAAGTGATTAAGAAAGGAGGGTAAAAATCTATCTGTGATGATTCAGGCTTCGATTAAACTCAAGCATTAATTCTCACATTCTTTTCAAATTGAGAACCTCATCTAAATGCTCTGCATTAATATTCCAATGTACACCACCCTCCCTTAAAACAAAGAGAAATACAAGACATTTCTAATGAAAGCTAAAGATCATGTTCCTGTTGACTGTGAAGCCTCTGTCTTAAGGATTTCAGGAGAATTTGAGTTTTAATTATTATTTTAAATAAAAGGGCAAGGTGTTGGAGCGGGTATAGTGGAATCCCAAAATTCATTCTGGTTTTGAACACTTAGGACTTCCGTCACGAGATTCCTCAAAAACTAAAGGAAGCACACAAACAAGTAATTATATGGCAGCCTCCTGAATTCTCTTTGTTTTGCAGTGACCTGCTCTGGTACAGATAAGGGGAGTTTGAAGGGGTCATATATATTCCATCCTTTACCCTGAGGCAGAGCTGTATCAAACCAGAGACCCATCCGTAATTAGCTACCATCTCCTGAGAGGCCTCCGGGCGCTGGGACTCCACAACTCCCTTGGTAACGAGATCAGGTAGCTAATATATTCCCAGCTCCAGCACGTCCTTCCCCCTCCCACTGCAGCCATTAAAGGATGCCGTGAGGAGAAGCTTCCCGCATCACTGATTTTTCTCTTTTCATTTTTTCCTCCCTTAGGAGCCAACTCTGTGGTTCCTGGCTCTCTCAGGGCAAACTGTGCTTACGTTTCATAGGGTCACTGACCTTTCTTTCCTTGCTACTCCAATGACTGCTATCTTTGTAGCTTTTCTTCCATCTGCCTTGTTTTTTGTCCCATGGCTGTTGTGTTGAGTACATCCTTTGTCTGGGCTGGGACAGACAACTCGTGGCTGAGAAGCATCCCAGAGGGCTCAGAGCCATCCCTCTGTGCAGTATGCAACCACTCAACACCATCCGGGGCACCCACTAGCCAAGATACTCTGAGGTGGGGGCACCCAGGTTTGCCAGCCTTATCAGCGAAATATGGGAAGACAGAAATAGAAGCAATTTCAAGCCCTTTGTTTGGCCTGAATACGATTGTCTTTTCTCTTTGCCACCCTGGGAGATAGTCATGGTCAGAGTGGAAGACAGAGTTGTCCAAGAGGCCTTCAAGCAGAGTCTATGTCCACTTTGAGTAATCTAGCCAGGTCTCCCTGAGGAATTTGTCAATCAGTGTGGGCATTCCAGACAAAGGGACATTCCAGACAAAGGGGACAGAGTAAGAGGATCTGGGAACAGCATGAATGTGGCAGGCCTCACCTTCCTGGGCCTACAAGGGAAATCTCATTTATATTTATTACAAAATACCCATGATGTCTTCCTCCCCCACAGAACTGCTTGCTAATCTCAACTACTTCAAGCATAGCTGGGCAGATGTTATTGGAGGAATCCGGGGTAGGCCACCAAAGAACTATAGGGAGGCTACCACTGAGAGCCTCAGGGAGAAGTCCAGACACTACCTCAGGGACACAGCCATACTCTCCTAGAGACTGGCTCCACTGCCCATACCTGCCCATCACCTTGGGCTCACCATACATGACTTTGAATGACAAACGAGGAAAATGGCAAGGTGGCAAGGCCCTTTCTCCCCTCTCAGGAAGCTCCTTCCCTTCCATGTAAATTTGTGGATGCAAATTGTCATGAGGAGGCAGGGACCCCAAAGCAGTCCAGCCCCAAATGCAAATACTTATGGGGGAGGGGAAGGACCGTCATCCTAATAACATCCATCCACAGAGCCAGAATCTCAGATTCAACCAAAAGGCTCTATGCTCTGCACAAAGGCTATCATGGCCACATCTAATCCTCTCCTTCTTCTCTCTCCCCTCTCTTTTACACTATTCTTCTCCCATCGCTCCCTCAATTTGGTTACTAGCAACCTGGTTCTAAGGACCTACCCAGGACTTAAACTTTATCCTTGGTACTGAGGAGGATGCAAGAGAAAAAGATGTGAACCCTGCTCTCCAGGATTTCACAGGTGGTCAGGAGAATGACGTGAACTCAACCAAAGCAAGTAACAAACCATCATAGAGGAGCCACCAATTTAACACTGGTGTCAGAGAAAGGGAGCAACCCTTGGGACATGGGCTGGGGTGATCAGGAAGACTCTGGGGAATAGGTGGGACTTGAATTCAGTCTTGAGGCTCAGTTGGCATCATGTAGATTGAGGGGAGAAAGGAAAGATTCCAAGGAAAGGTAGGACAGCAAAAGCCCAGGCTGGAGAGTAGGTTAGGGGACCCTTTAGCAGGACTGCAGGGGAAAATAATGCTGGAGATTAAGGAAGCCAAGCTTTACAAGGCCTTGAATGCCAGCTATGGAGGTTTGGATTTTAAGCCATGTTGTTGATTCTCAGACTTTAGTGTGCTGCAGCATTCCCTGGGGTGCTGGTTAAAATGAAGATTCCCAGGCCCCAGCCTCAGTAGGCATGGCATTTTAAAGTTTATTTGTTTAGGGGCCCCTGGGTGGCTCAGTCAGTTGGGCGTCTGACTTCAGCTCAGGTCATGATCTCATGGTTTGTGGGTTCAAACCCCCATTGGGCTCTGTGCTGACAGCTAGCTCAGAGCCTGGAGCCTGTTTCAGATTCTGTATCTCCCTCTCTCTGACCCTCCCCTGCTCATGCTGTTTCTCTCTCTCTTTCAGAAATAAATAAAACATTAAAAAAATAAAATAAAGTTTATTTATTTGAGAGGGTGGGGGGAAGGGGGAGGGGCAGAAAGAGGGGGAGAGAGAGAATCCCAAGCAGGCTCCACACTGTCGGCACAGAGCTCAATGTGGGGCTCAATCTCACAAACTGTTGAGATCATGACCTGAGCCAAAACTGAGTCTTGGATGCTTAACTGACTGAGCCACCCAGGCATGCCAGGGCATTTTAAATAAGCACCTCAGATGACTCTGATGGTGACCACAGGCATGTTTGCTGAAGGTTCTTTTCTAACCATCTTTGTCCCTCCTTTGGATTTTGTTTGCAATCATAGAAACCACAGCACCAAAGAGGGTTCCCAGTTTCTGCAAGGATGTTGAGCCTTGTCTCTTAGGAACCTGGAGGCTGGGGCAAGGAACTATTTTGACTACACTAGAGTCAAAGGGAAAGCAGCTCTACTGAACAGCTCACTACTAGAGTCATTGCTACACAAGAGTGGAGAAGCTGCCCCAGACCCTGGAACTATGTGGGGTCCCCTCTTGAGCTACTCCAGTGATTAAAAATGGAGCCAATGAAGAAATATACTTGCTGGAGATATTATAAAAGTGTTCAGTTCTAGGTTCCTTTAAATAGCTATCTCCCAGGGCACCGGGTTGGTTCAGTCGGTTGAGGGTCCAACTTCAGCTCAGGTCATGATCTTGTGGTTTGTGGGTTTGAGCCCTGCCCAGCCTTTCTGCTGACAGCTCAGAGCCTAGAGCCTGCTTCAGATTCTGTGTCTCCCTCTCTCTTTGCCCCTCTGCACTCATGTTCTTCCTCTCTCAGTCTCTCAAAAATAAATAAACATTAAAAAAAATCTGTCACTAAAACAACTAATAAATAAATAAATAGCTATCTCCCTTTAGCACTGGGGCATACATTGAACCCTGGATCCACCATCTAATACATATGTTTAATGATACATTACTTACCCTCTCTATTAAACCTGTTTGCTCAAGTCTCAATTTTTCCTGCAAAATTTTCAAACCTAGAGACAAATTGAAAGGATCATATAGGAAAACCTGTAAATCTTTCATCTAGATTTACTAAGTATTAACATTTTGCCATTTTTTAATTTTTTTCTTTTTATATAAATATATAAGTATACATATATTTATATATTATATTTATACATTTATTGCCTATTTATCTATCTATCTATCTACTCTTTGTTTTTGCAAAAGCATGTATCATTACATTTGATTCCAAATACTTAGGAACCAGGACATTCCTCCCATAATTCCTCCTATGACCACAATATCATTATCACACCTAAGAAATTTAACACTGATGCAGTAATATTAGCTAACTTATAAAACATATTTAAATTTCTCTGATTCTCCCAAAATATCCTTTATGGCTTAAAAAAAAACCCACACAGGATACAATCAAGATTCACAAAGTATATTTAATTGTCGTGTGTCTTTATTTTCCTTTAACCTAGCACAGTCTCTCCCTGTCTCCGTTTTGGTTATGACATTGGTATTTTTGAAGAGTCCAGGCAAATTGTCTTGTAAAATGTTCCCCAATCTGGATTTGCCTGATTGGATTCAGGCTAATTGGGGGCAAGAATATACTATGAAGGTGACGCTGTGTCCTCCCCGTGGCATCCTGTCATGTCAGGAGGCATGCCCTGTTTGTCCCATTCATGATGATGCTACATTGATCACTTAGTTAAGGTGTACACCATATGTTTTGACACTTGGTTAGATTTACCTAAGCACTGTGCTGGTTGTATTGATGAACTCAGTCAGATTATAAAGTGCTTGAGGGCAATAATTGAGTCTTCTTTGGAAAATAATACTTTACAGTTTACAATAGTCTTTCATAGGGCTTATCTTGTTTCTTCCTCAGATACCACAAAGTGACATATTTTTAGTCTCATTTTACAGGAAAGCAAAATGTCTCAGTGTTTAGAAACCCTGACATTGAATCGCAGTTCTGCCCTTTCATAAATGTGTCTTATGGCACATTACTTAACCACTCTCTTAAAATTCTGTTTGCCAGTGGTAAAATGGGAATAATAGTATCTTCCTCCCATAGTTGTTGTGAGGGCTAAATGAAGGCATTGAAAATAAAATGCTTGACATAGTATTTAGCACATAAAGAATCCTCAAAACATCAAAGTGCTCTGTCTGTAGAGCTAAACATATTACATGCATGCATACATGCACTCAATATGCATACGCACATACATAAGTATATACACACACACACACACACACATATTGACACTTGGTTATATATACACATAAATATATATAAGTGTGTGTGAATGCCCAGGAAAGTAAGTGTCTGGTCTGTGGTCCTCAGCCAAACAACAAGCAGAACGCAATTCAAGCCCCATCTGCCTGACTCCAAACCCATATCCTATGCCCATTTTTCACACACCATCCTGCAGGCGTTGGGCCAACTCTTATCACACTATAGGAAACATTTGATCAAAATCATTTGAATAATGATTCAAATGATTCAAATATCTTATTCACACCTAATTTCAAGATGCACAAAGCAGGACCCTACTGCTCTGATTATACAGGGTTGGCCATGGGTCCCCATACAAATGCCCTTTCTTTCCAGAATCTGCCTTCAGCTCACTGCTGTGTTGGCAATCTCACAACATCCCAAGCTCACCACATTAAACAGCAGGCATCATGTACCCAGAAGCAACATATTGTGGACAGAGATCACTCTCTCTTCGACCTGAATGTTCTCCTGCCCTGCCCTACAGAATAATTGTTCTGGAGTAGGGACAAGACCAGAGAGTGAGCCTTGGTTGAAGTGGGGAAGCTTTAGGAGTCCAGGCCAGGCAGAAGCCCCTGAAAGCTCCCATAGGTTTTCATTGGAAATTCCAATTTCTGCTTTCTACCAAGTGCCCCAGCCTCAGTCTACAGCAACAGCAAGCCATTATTTTGAGTCCAGGGTCTTTATCCCATATGAACTAGGATGGGTTCACTCAAGAACTAATCCCAGGGGTGCCTGGCTGGCTCAGTCAGTGGGGCGTTCAACTCTTAATCTCAGGATTGTGAGTTCAAGCCTCACATTGGGTGTGGAGATAACTTAAAAAATAAAATCTAAAAAAAAAACCACACCTAATCCCACCTGTCTGTGATTGTGAAATGTGGTTTTGCTATTCAGATGCATATCTGGGATCCATGGCAGGGAAAGATCACTGCTAATGAAAATTTCACAGAGGTGGTGGGCCTTGGAGAAGGGTGGGTGGGAGTTGGATAAGGAGGAGGAGGAGCAAAGGCAGTCCTGTTTTGTGGGCATGGGGCACAGAGCATTGGTAAAGGCACAGAGGTAGGATAACAAAGGCCTGATCCAGGGACTGAGGAGACAGTATGTGCCCAGGAGGAGTGGGAATCAGGCACTGAGTGGGAAGAACTCCTCCCTTCCAGACACAGAGCAGATTGTGGCTGTGGAGCAGCTGAATACTTTATTGATGGAAAGTTGGATGTGGCTGTGGTGCTTGGGATGTGGATTCTGATTTCATGGCTGGTTGTACTAGATGGCCAATTAGGCCACAGAAGGGAGACTCCCACCCCCACCCCTAGGTTTCCCAGGCCAGCAGGACCCAGATAATGACCTTCCTTCTGAGTAGCATCAGTGTGTGCTCTCGCTCTGAAAAGATGAACAACCCATTGCCTCACAGGCCCTTGGTTCCATTTATTGAGCAGACATACATTTAGCTCCTACTATTGTACCAAGTATCATATTAAGTACAAATGAGGTATAGATGCCTCTGCCCTGGGGGACAGCTTGGGAACACAGACCCCCTAACACATCTCTAACTGTGAGAAGAACAGAGAACTATGGCCTGAAGCATCTCAGAAGAGGGCCCCCTGTGCTGATGCATTTCCCAGACAGAGAGGAAAGAGAGGGATGCTACGTAGCATTTAATGAGGACTCAGTTTGGCACAAAGCATGAGCTAGGAACTTGTTCTATACTCTAACCCTTAATCTTCACAGTCACTGTAAAAATTAGGTATCACAGTTCCTAACTACGTAGACAAAAGGCATTCCAGGTGGGCACATGGGAAGGAACCCCCTGGAATGTGGAGTCACTTAACAGTTTGGAGAAGCTGAAGCATCAGAGGCTTTACCAGGGTCGGGGCAGAGGGTGAGGGGCACAACTAGCAGGAAATGAGCCAAGGAAGATGGATTGGGGCCTTGCATGTTATGATGACAAACTTGGACTTCACCCACCTAGCCCATGAAGGGTCATGAAAAGGATGGTGTCAGATGTCCCTTTCACTCCTACTCCGATGGCCTCTCTGGTTCTAGCCTCCTCTTCACATACTAACCATTCTCATCATATCAACACATAATGATCACACACCTTTACTGGGAGCCAGACCCTCTCCTGGGCACCAGGGCTGTGACAATTAACAAGACAAGGGCCTACTCTCATGAGGTAATGAATGAGGAAGTAGTAGAAGAAGACAGACAGTATCTAGGACACGAACACACAAATAAAGGCAAGATTGTGATCGGGACAGAAAGAGATGGGGGGAAGTGGGGAGGCTGCTTTAGTTAGTTGTTTCCTCTTCATGGAATTCTGGTTGCTATGGAGTACAAGGGTCTCAGGACACAAAGTTGGGAGGCTGTTCAGTTTCCCCCATTTCAAATCTTTTTCCTGAAAGTTAACTTCCTAGAAAAACATATCCCATGCTTTCAACATTCCTGGACCACTGATGCTGCTCCTTGCCAAGACTGGGGGAAGGCCCCTAACTTCAGACACAGCCTAACCTGATCCCAGCAGGGAGTAAGCTAGCAAGAGGCATGGCATGAGGCATCCTACCAGTATCAGAAGCCCAAAGTGCAGAGCCCACTTTGAATCCCAGAGCTGGAAAGGAGGAAGTGCTGAGGCCATGCAGGACAGACACGAGATGTTCGTGGAACCTTTTCAGGGGTGGGTTCCTTTCCCTCCACCCATATGTCATTGCAGAATAGCATCCTCTTGGCAACCAACAGTGTCCTTTCCCTGGAACGACCCCTCTGCTTCAGGGCCCTATCTTGGCCTATGGTCAGGGAGAAGATGTATTTAATTCCAGGCCCAACAGTCCTCAGAGAAACCAAGTCAGTCTGAGTAGGCTTCTCCCCAGTTCACACAATCATGGGCCCTTTCAGCGTCTGTCAGTGGCCAGATTGGTGTTTGTCCCTAGAGTAAAGGAGGAGCAAGTGGGATGCTGGCAGGTGGCTTGTCATGCCCCAGTTTCTGGGCCATGGAGCTGGATAGACAAGGAGGGCTTTGGTGTGGAGCTAGAAGCCCAATGAGTGGCCTCCTCAGATATGAGCCAACCTGCTGGGGCCTGGACATGACGCACCCAAAAGGGATGGTGAGCAGGTCAAACCGGTGGGGCTGGATCCCAACTTGTGCCATCCTGGAAGGATTCTTGGGAAACCAGACAGGTGCTAGGAAGGGTTGGAGTAAGAGCCCAGCTCATGTCTGCACCAACCTGGAGGGAGAGGGGTAGGGGGAAGGTGAGGGTGGGCCTGGACCACCTGCAGGCCAGAGGCCGCACTGGGATCTGGGCTAATGTCGAGATGTACTCCCAAGTTCAGAGAAAGAGGCAATCCATGCTGGGCTGCTTATCAGGCCTTCTATCCCGCAATGGAACCCTGTCTGGGTCTGGTTTTATTACAGCACTTTTGACCTCCTGCTTTCCTCAGGGAGTCATGGAAACAACTGGGAACCCTGGAGAATAATTTGGCAGCTACTTAGGGAATTTGTTTCCACCTTTCCACCATCCTGTTTCCTCAAGCCCAGCCTTCTGAGAGGTGACAAGAAAGAAGCATGTTAAACTTCACAGAACAGAGCATTATTCCCAGCCAAAGCTCAATATAATGCAGGATTTGAGGCCATGCATGTAAAAAAGTACAAATCCATCCTCATAATTTTTCCAAGATTCCATCTCAAACATCCTAAAGCTGAATAGTGGGGGAATTCAGCACTCTTCCCCTCCCTTCTCTCTGCCTCTCTCTCTCTCTCTCTCTCTCTCTCTCCCTCTCTCTCTCTCACACACACACACATTCACTCACTCACTCACACATCCACCCTCCCCTACACCCATTTCAGAATCTTCCCCTTTTCTGCCAGTCTCTGCCTCTTCCTCCCCACCCCCACCTCCCTTCTTAGAAGGAGCACACCAGGACAAGAAAATGTCCCAACCACAAAACTGATTTCTCAGGAGTTGTTAATGCAGACCTGGCCACAGAATCATTGCTTCCTTGAGCCCATTTCTCAGACCTACCATGTCTAATGTAACCCAAGAAATGATGCAATTGCATGTAGTGCCCTTCACCAGACAGTGCCCAGGGTTGCCCTGGGGAGCCATCTCTGCTGTTGTTTTAGGAAAGGCTAGTTCACTTCCTGTGGCAAAAGGCTGCCGATATGGTCCCTTCCCAGGGATCAGCTGCTCTGAGGTGCTTGGAAAGGGCATTTATAAAACATGGATTCACAAATGGGCTGCCAAGGGTCTGAAAAGGCCCTGAAACTTAATGCACAAGTGTGAGTATGTGTGTTTTCCTGGACATGAGAATCTGTTTGTTCTGCCTGATTCTCAAAGGAGTCGAACCCATGCCCAAATGGTTACTAGTTTGGGGCAATAGGTAAAACAAAAAAAAATGAAAAGTTCCTTCTCTCATTTTGCCCATTGATGAGTGTGTTTTATGCAATTCCTGTGTAAAATAGAATCCTGAGCCCATAGAAATCAGGGGTTGACCATCCTGAATATGCAGTTCCTTGGATAGTCACCAAGAAAAGATCTGAGCATGAGACATGATGTCACCTTTGAGGAGGAGACTCTTCAGCTGCCTGGAGTGAGGGGAGGGGGTAGGAGAAGAATCAGTGGCTTTGAACCCCCAGGGAGAGGCCAGAGCACCTTCTGGGACACAGTCAAGGCTCTGCATTGAACACGTAGCTCTAAAGGAGATGCTGTGCAGATTCCAAGCTGCCAAATCCTAGAGGTCCTAAGGGAGAACCCAGCTCCAACCAGCCCAGATGATGTCTGGGCATCCTGGGCCATACCTACCAGGATCAGGAGCGCAAAGTGCAGAGCCCACTGCAAGTCAGAGCTAAGACAGCTCAACACCAAGACCAGCTTCCCTGACCTCCCGTGGGAGGGGGAAGAGAGAATGAGGGCCTCCACCCACCAGCCTCTGAGTCTCTTTAGCCCTTGGCATGGTAATTAATGGCCGGGAAGTTATACATCAGCCTCAGCAAGCTAACATGGCAGGAGCTCCCTCCTGACAGCAGAGCTAATAAGAAATTTGCTAATGCAATTTATCACTTTAAAAAGCCATATGTCAGTGAGGATGAGTACTTTTCTGCAGCAGCCAGTCTAATTGTCAGAGCTGAGCAGCAAGCAGCTCTCTGAACAGGTTGAGGATGATGTCTTCACTGAATCTGTGGTGCAATGCAGCAGACGGGGACTGGGAGGAGGGGTGCGATGCTGGGCCCCAGGCCCTCAGCCCTTTCTGCTTTCAAGAAGCTGGTCTCTGCAAGACTCTTCTAAGGACCTTTTAAGAACCTGATGTGCCCTGAGCTCCAGCCCCTGCTGGAAGCTGCACTTGCAGCCTCTCGGTTTATGCCGCAGCATTAAAATAAGAAACAGGTCTGTCTGCAGTGACAGCTGATCTAAGTCTCAGCCAGTGAATGTCAACACACCAGACCCCACTCGGGCTGCTGGCAAATTTGCTTTTTCTCTCTCAGACGTCTGCAATGACTCCGTTCAGGACAAAGACCACTAGTCCTATGTCAGATGCAGAGAAAGAAGATTAGAAATCCACCCCTGGCTCAACAAGATCTCTGTTCCCAGTTTAGACAAAAGGCAATTTGCTTTGTGTTTTGGCAAACACAAACAATGATTTCCGGAAGGGAGAGAAACTACCACCATGGGATTTTGTTTCACTCACTCCAAACCATTTGCCCCCAAAACAAATTCATAGAGAAGCAAGTGAAGCAAGTGTCCCTTGTGGGAACAGAGCCCAGGGCTACCAGGGGGCACTAAGAGTGTCCACGTATCTGGATCTCCACTGCTTTCTGGAATAGTCCTCTTAGTTATCACTGGGAATGAAAGGGGCTGGGGAGAGTGATGAAGGAAGGCAAGCCCCCAACACTCAGAGAAACATCACACCCAGTTTTAATCAGTTCACCTTTTCCTCTAAATCCCATGTTCATCCTAATTTTTCCCTGTCCTTTAATTAATGCTTCAAAGTTTGGCTGCAAATATTCAAGGAAAACCAAGCACAAGGACCCAGGTAACAGCCAGTGGAAAGAAGCAATGCCATGCTGGGGTTCTCAACAGCTCAGTGTGTGTATACCACCCCTGATAACTGAGAGGAACCTAGTTCCATGCATCAGCCAGTGCCTAGAGCAGTAGGCTGCTGCCTTGTTTAAGACTTTTCTTGGCTTGATGACCCCCTTACCCTCAGGACTGACAAGTGAGGCCAGGCACCTGGAACTGGGTACAGATTTCTTTATGAGTCTAACCTGCAGGAAGAGGGTTTTGTAGCAAGGCCCTTCAAGGATTGAAGCCACCCATGTGTGTGCAACCCGGAGGCAATGGGCAGTGAGTGGGCAGCTCCCCTACCTTCCTGTTGGGCCTGATAAGCACCTAGGCAGAGCAGCCCAAGTGGCCTGGAATCTGAGGAACACAACCTGCAAGCCTTGGCCCAGGATGCAGCAGTCAGGGCTACAGGAGCAGATAGGAACATCCCCTGGACCTGCTTGAGCTGAAGGGGGTCCCAGGGGCCCCTTTATGTGCTCTTGAAAATGTGTTATAATGTCTGAGCTCCTATCCTCTTATTTTAGGTTTTTTTTTTAATTTCCTGGTTCTCCTCCCATGTTTATTTTTCCACATCAATCTTAATACCATTTTGCCAAATTTAAAACAAAGATTATCCTGTTGATATTTGATTGGACCAACATTGAATTAACAGATTCATTTAGGGGAAAATTTTCACTTTTGCAAAATTGAGTCCTTCTATTCAAGTTAGAGTATATTTTTCCATTTAAATAAAGCCCTACGGTTCAAGTCCTTTTAAAAATCTCCATATTGGCTCTGAATTACCTTCTTTGAAGGCTCATTTGCCAAAATTTTGTAGACTCTTAGTCACTAAGGGAGTAATGTGTTCCCTCTTTCTTGGTAGTGAGGTGAATTCTATTCTAGAAGCAACTTCCTAGGCGCCTTAATTTAAACCAAAAGGCACTGGGACTAACAGCCACTTTGAGTTTTCTTAGCCTTGTAACCTCCAACCTAGGCTCCCAGTCCTGGAGCCTGCCTCAAACAGAAGCAGTCTGTACAGTCACACACATCCTAGTGCATCAATGGATACTCTGCTTGCTTTAAAGTTCTCTTATCATCTTAGAATTCTTAAAACTTTTGAACAAGGGACCCCACTGTTTCATTTTGCACTGGACCCCACAAGTTACATAGCTGATCCTGTTTCTCTGTAACACTTGGAGGCTCAGAGACAGGAGCAGCCCAGGTCACACTCAGAGTCAGCTGACCTTCAAGCACAGGCAAATCTGGGTACAACTCTGGGCCCTTTGTCAAGCTCCATGTCCAGTAGCAGGCAAGGCCTCACTCGCATCTGCAAATAGCCTTGGCAGATCAGTTTTTAAGGGGACACATCACAGGAGACTCAGTTCTTCCTTCCTCTACTCTTCCTCTTAGACTGTCTCCTGGGGTCTGGGCTATGAAGCCCACTTAGAGAATCCTCAGTACAACTTGCTGGCTGTCATCTGGTCTACCTTAGGCATAGGCCTGCTCAGTGTTTCCCAACTTCTCCAGACTTTTGTCCCTCTCAAGACCTTCTGGAAGTCTGGGCCAGCAGGAGAGAGCACCTCCAGACCATTAGCAGGAACACATCCAGTCTCCTGGGCCAGAGGAAGTAACCACAGTAGGAGAAGAGAAGGACCTGAGTTCCTGGGCCTTAATCTATGAGTTACTTAGCCACCAAGCAGTGTAGCCAGGGAGGAGGGAGTGGTAGAGCTCCAGTCTGGAAAGTTCAGGGCCACATGTGGCTTGGAACCTTTGGTATCTCCCCTCCTCCAGTCCCCTCAGCTAGGAGGGTGAAGCCAGCTTTGGCAATAAAGCTATCAGGGATTAGCTGGGAAGGTAAAGGCTTGGAGAATTCCCCATGAACACTCATGTTTCTAGGAAGCCTTTTCTCCTGAGCCCTGCCCACAAGGATGCAACAAGAGGAGGATTCACTCATAATTTTCCAACTGGAAAGGTAGAAGAAAAATATTAATTATTTATTTAATGCTATCCATCCATTTACACATTCATCCCTTCATTAATTGAGCACTTTTTGAATGCTTATTTAGTGGATCCTCTAGGTTGGGGTGATGAAGACTGCTGAGAAATGTAAGATAGAGTCTGGCCTCCAGGAACTTGGAATCTCAGTGTAGAGTCAAAATTAGCACACATGAAGCAATTGATGGAATACAATACAGTCATGTGGAATATAATATGATCAATGCCAGACTGTAAGTAAGTGCTAAAGTGCAGCTTAGTAAATGTTTCCTGAGGGAATGCTGTATGCCAGGCTTTAGTAAGTTCTCAGGGGTACAGTGAGAGAGGAGACATTGTCCCTACCTGGGACATGCTCAGTTCTAGTTGGGGGAATGTCAGTAGACCACTTTCATATGCACAGAGTGCTGTAGAAGCACAGAAGGGGCCACTGAGTCCAATCCAGGTGATACAATGCCCCAGCTGAGTCAGGACAGTCACCCAAAGGAAGGTTGGAAGAATGTTGTAGGCTCAGAGAATGGTATAGAAAGATCTAATGATCTGGTATGATTGAAAACTACAAGTAGGGAGTTCTCAGAAGTTGGAAGAGCCAGAAAATAAGGATAGAGAAGCAAATAGAGATCAGATCATGCAGAGCCTTATTAAAGATATTGGCCGTGGGGCACCTGGGTGGCTCAGCATCTGACTTTGGTTCAGGTCATGATCTCATGGTTTGTGAGTTCCAGCCCCACATCGGGCTCTGTGCTAACAGCTCAGAGCCTGGAGCCTGCTTCAGATTCTATGTCTCACACCCTCTCTGCTCCCCCCGGCTCATACTCTGTCTCTCTCTCAAAAATAAATGAACATTTTTTTTTAAATTAAAAAAAAAAAGAAAGCAATTGGCCTTGTCTTGGTAGATGGTGGAAGCCACCAAAGGGTTTTTCATAACTAACTCTCATGGATGGGAAGAAGATGCATTTGAGAGGAACACAGTTGCAAGCTGGGAACCCAGTAATATTCCACATGAAAAGTGATGGGGGCCTGCATCAGGTTAGTGGTAGTAGGGATGGAGCAGAGAGGACAGGTCTTACTGTTTTCACAACCTGGAATGCATTTCCCCATTTCGTTTTTACCCAGTTTGCTCCCCGGATCCTTCAGATCTCAATTTCTCTGAGTCGCATTCCCTACCCCTAGGTTAGTGCAGGTCCCCCTGCTATACCACAGCATAGCTCTAGGTATCTCCATTCATTACTCTTCCCAGCTGTCATTCTAGATTTATTCCTGAGGGTATTTGATTAACATCCAGGTTGCCCAATAAAACTGTGTCTTACCCCATTCAGGCTGCTGTAACAAAAATCATAGATTGGGTGGCTTAAAAAACAAATACTTATTTCTCATAGTTCTCGAGTCTGAGAACTCCAGGATCAACAGATCAACTGATCAGTAGATTAAGTGTCTGGTGAGGACCTGCAGACTGGTTCATAGGTGTTAGTCTTCTCACTGTGTCTTCACAAAGTAGCACGAGAGCCCTCCAGGATCCCTTTTATGAGAGCACTAATTCCATTTGGGAGAGCTACACTCCCAAAGCCCCATCCCCAAATACATACCACCACAATGGGGGTTAGGATTTCAACATATGGATTTGGCAGGGGGAGAACATCTATGTGGGCTGGAAGAGCTTGGTGTAGTCTTCACAGACAAGACATAAACACACAAAAAAGTTAAATAACAACACAAGACAACACAAAAGAGATGACAAGGCAATTGATGTGATATGTGTCAGACAAACAGTACAAATACTGTATGTTAAAGAAGGGAGAATGTATCAGCTATGAGGTTTTTGTCAGTAATAACAAAAAAAAAATGTCAACTCAAATTGGCATTAACTGCAAGGGAATTTATTATCTCTCATAGCAGAGTCTCAGAGGCAGGCAGGCTCATGGTGCCTGGTACAGCAGCTCAAGAAGTCCTTCTCCTACTGCTCTGCACCGTTGACTAGTGGGTGACAGGATGCCCACAGCAGTTCCAGGCATGGAAATATCCCACTGAGGAGGGAGAGGCTGTCTCTTCCCATGTCTCTTTCCAAAAAGCTTCCCAGCGATCTCTCCCATCATCTCACAAGCCAGAACTAGGTCACAGGCCCCTTCCTAGGCTGACTACTGGTGAGGGAGTAGCATTTCTGTGACTGGCTTGGACCAACTGCAGTTCCCTCCTGGGGCAGAGATGGGTCTCTCTCCACTGAGTGAAAAAGGAATAAATATCCTATAGAAATCAGGATCTGTTAGGCAAGAATAAATGGGAAAATGGATTTTGGCTAAAAATCAATAGTGTCCACTGCAGCCCACCCCTTTGTATAGTTAACATCGACTCACATCAGTCATCCCATACAAAGTGGTCACTGAAAAACTATCTAGAAAAAGCTTGATGGTGGAAGTAGGATTTAAGAGGGTGGGACTTACACATGTGGAGACCAGGCAGTGAGAAATGGGAACATGGAGGTGGGAATTAGCCAGACTTGCTCCCAGAATTGTCCCTCCAAGAGCTACTGTTTAAGGCCAGGCAATTCTGTATAATGGAAGGTGCTAGACTTGAATGATAAAAATGCCTCAGTTTACATCTTGACTCTACTGCTCAAGTTTTTTAACTTCTTGGAATCTCAGTTTCCTCCTCAGTGAAGTGGGATTGGAGGATCTGCCTTCCTGGGATGTGATCAAGATCACGCCAGACTGTTTGGGACAGAACCTTGCACATAGAAAGTGCCCAACACATGTTTGTCTCCTACCTTTCTTCCTGTGAAAGGAAGCCTTTTCTGGAGAACACTTAGAACACTTTTTTTTTTAATGTTTTATTTATTTCTGAGAGAGAGAAAGACAGTGTGAGCAGGGGAGGGTCAGAGAGAGAGGGAGACACAGAATCTGAAGCAGGCTCCAGGCTCTGAGCTCTCAGCACAGAGCCTGACACGGGGCTCGAACCCACGAACCGTGAGATCATGACCTAAGCCGAAGTCAGCCGCTTAACCAACTGAGCCACCCAGGCACCCCTGGAGAACACTGAATTGCCAACACAAACTTCAGTCCTACTGTGAAAGAGCGGCACCAGGCTGCACTTGGATACTAAGACTTGAAGCATGAGTTTTCGTTCTCACTTGAGTCTAAGATGAATGTTGGGCTTCTTCTTGCCTTCTTTATTGCTAGCCCATGGTCCCCTTTGACATAAACTTAGACTACAGCAATCCAGGTGAGATACAGAGGGCCTCATTTAGAGCCACAGATGTAGAGATGGAATGAAAGATCCATCTAAATACCTCTGCTACCTAAGGACCTAACTCCCCAAGGATAGAGCTGGATTTTAGGATTATTAAGGTTCAGGGGATTCAGGACCCATGTGAGAACAGGAAAATGTTGTAGACATTTTTATCAGAGAAATGCATATATGTACAGAGATTGTTGCATAATTTTCAGGGGTTCTGCAGCACTCTAAAGCATCTTCTTAGATAAACCCCAGGATGAGAAGCCCCAAATTAGAGGGTTTTGTTGGGGGTGGTCCAGGACTGGTTTTTGCAAGCAATGGGAAAAGAGCAGGTTTTGCACCAGTACGGAACCACGTAGTGACCTGCAGTTTTAGGATCGGGATGCCTGCTGGCAGTTTTGGGGACAGACTGTTGTGCATGTGCAGACACTTACGGAGGGCTTGGGGTGATGCTGATGCTGACTTGAGAGAAACCAGCTGAACATGTTTAGGATGACAGGTTCTTTGTCCTGAAAGAGAGGATTGCCTCCCTGTCCCTAAGGGACAGTGACAAAAAGACTGAGATGCAGATGCAAAGAGAAAGATGAGACTGAGATTTAAAACAAAACCATCAGGAGAGCTGCCCCAGGAACTTCAGCCAGTGGTGGAGGTGGTGGAAGGGCTGCTAATCTGAGTGGTCGGGAAGGAGCAGTGGGGGGTGGGGGTGGGATTTAAGGCACCAATCCTGAAACCGTGTGTAGCACTTACGTAAAATTGAGAAAACATCAATTGTCCAGATCAAAGAATGTGGGGGGAGTACTTTCCGGAGTTTATGGGAAGCCTAAGGCCGCCCCAGCCTCCTGTTTGTTGGTGCTGCCTCTGGGCTGCAGCTCCGAAACCCTGCAGTCTGCAGAGGCCCAAGGACACCCGCTGCCCTGCCCGGAGTGGTAGCTGGTATGAGGAAGAGGACAGCAGCAGTGGCTCCTTAATGGAGCTCCCCAGGAGCCCAGCTCCATTGGCTGCCTGCATTATTAATGCATTATGTCATCTTCCCTTACACTTGCTCTCAGCTGCTGAAATTTTATAGAGCAGTATTATTAAATGAAGCAATTAGTGCTGGAGATATCAGCACAGCCACATCAGGGGCCAGGAGATGTACAAGGCAAGGATCTCTCTCTCTTTGTGCCCTGCTTTCCCTCTCTCCCATCTTCTTCCCTCTGTTTCCCCACCCCAACTTCTCTCATTTCTACTGTGCCCCCCACTTCTGTCCCTTTCTCTTCCAGTTCTGTCTCAAAATCCACCTTCCCACCCCCAAAACTCCCAAGTACCCACTACCCTTCCTAGGAAGAAATCATTTACAGTCTCCAACACTCTCCCAGACAGACAGACAGTGTCACTATGGCTGACTCCTACCTGGAGTTTCTGGAAGACCATCCCTCACAGTTCTTACTCAGAGTCCCTCTTGAGGGCAGAGGGTGGTGAGTAGAAACAGAAGGAGTTCACTGCCTGTCAAACCCATTCATTCATTTGTTCATTCATTCATTCATTCTTCCTTGGTGCTGTGGGAAATCAATAGGAGATAACAGCTCAGCCCTTTGGGATTGGCATTGTAGCCAGAGAGACCAAACTCCTCCTGAAACAATTCAAGCAAAATAGGGTACACCAGAGGGGCCTAAAGAGGTGATCCCCTGGGGATTGCCCAGCTCCTCAGAGCACACCCTGTGGTGGTGGGAAAAAGGGCCTAGGGAAGCCAAAGAGCCCTAAAGGGTCAGAGAAGTGAAGTACTAGCAGAATGCAAGAGGCTGGGAGTGGAAAGTCCCAGCCAGGAGGAAGGCAGGAAGGTACAAGCTGGGCAGGTAGAAAACAGAGAGCCCAGGAGAGACTGAATGGCTCCCCAGCCCATGAGGTGGATGCTCTCAGCCCAGCACAGCTGAGGCTGAGACCTAGAAGCAACTGGAAAAGCTGGCCAGAGGCCAAGACAACAGGACACCATGGCCCTCACCTAAGATCCTTTCATCAGGAATCAGAACCGACACCTGAGAGGCCACAGGCTCAGGTTCCCTATAAAATAAACAGATACCGGGATGGAAACATCCAGGATGAACAGTCACCCTGCCCCTCCCCACACTCCTTGCTCCCCCACTCCCCCCCCACAGCGATAGTATCAGCTACAACAGGGCTTCCCAGTAGATGTTCTGCAACCGTCAGATGTTCTATTCTGTACTGTTCAATATGGCAGCCATAAGCCACATGCAGTTAGTAAGCACTTGAAATGTGGCTCTATGTGGAAGGCCTTGAGAGCCAGGTAAAGATGGCAGGACTTTGTCCTGTGGGTGGTAGAGAATTATGGGAGGTGTCTGGGCAAAGGGATGTTTGATAAGAGCAGGGAGGCTTTATAGTTTTATTTGCTTATTGGTTTGATCGCTACTATTGACTGATCATGGCCTTCTGGGTGATGGGCCCTAGTCTATGCTCATGCACAATCTCATTGAATTCTCATGTACAATCCTATGAGCTTGATGTTTTACAGATGGAGAAACTAAAGCTCAGTGATGGTGGGTGTTACGCAGTTAGTGAGTGGCAGAGGAATTTGAACTCATGTCTCTCTTACTCCAAAGCCTTGAAACATGGAATTCTGGCTTTAAGAAAATTCAGCTACTAAGGCACCTGGATGGCTCCATCGGTTAAGCATCTTCCTCTTGGTTTTGGCTCAGGTCATGACCTCTGGGTTCATGCAATGGAGCTGACAGCAAAGAGCCTGCTTGGGATTCTCTTTCCCCTACTCCTGCCCCTCCCCTGCATGCTTGCTCTTGCTCGCTCTCTCTTTCTCAAAATAAATAAATAAAAACTGTAAAAATTTAAAAAAAAAGAAAAGTTTTTTTAAAAATTGAGCTGCTAGCAGAATGTAAAAAAGGACTGGAATAGGAGAAGGGTTAGTGGAGTCCTGTGTACTGGTCTCCAGAAACTGTGCTGGTAGCTAAGTAAATCTTTGCTCATTTAAATTGAATTGAGTGAAGGTTCTGGAAGTCCTTAATCCCAACCACGCTGCAGGAACTAAGTCTGGCACGGGCCTCTAAGAAACCTATTTTCACCAGGCAGCTTAGGAATCCAAAGCTCTTACAGGCTTGCACAAAGTTTACTGTCCATTAGAGCTGCTAACACGCCAAGCTGCTTGGCAGGACTATTTCCAGGGGCAGTGGCCAGGCATAGGACTGCCGGAAGGGGACAGGTGTGAAGCTCTGCTTTGTGAAGCTGGCATTTCTGCTGACTCTATCCTAGGGCCCTGCCTGTCCCCAAGTTCTCCCCAGGGGTATCCGAGCTAACCTCCTCAGCTGGGAAGAAGGACCTGGACCAGAGGCCTGTAGGGCCCAAAGACAAGGTCAAACCCAGAGATAGGGAGTTCAAGGAAGCAGGATCAAAAGGCTCTGATCTCTGAAAAACCACTTTAAGTAGAATTCGTCTTCATACTCTGTTGTACTAGATTTGGCCCTATATCCTCTCCCAACCTACCCTAAATCAGAACATTAGTTTCTCATACTCCCCAGGTTCTCTTAGAAAACTTTCTGAGGGGCGCCTGGGTGGCTTAGTCGGTTAAGCGTCCGACTTTCGCTTGGGTCATGATCTCGCGGTTCGTGGGTTCGAGCCCCGCGTCGGGCTCTGTGCTGACTGCCAGCTCAGAGCCTGGAGCCTGTTTCAGTCTGTGACTCCCTCTCTCTCTGACCCTCCCCTGCTCACGCTGTCTCTCTCTCTCTCTCCCTAGAAATAAATAAAACACATTAAAAAAAAAAATTAAAAAAAAAAAAAAAGAAAACTTTCTGAGAAACTCATTGATCCTGAAATATTAGGACTTTAAATTCAATCCCTTATAATCTTCTGTCCCCCTTCTAGGAAAATTGTATTCCATGGTGGAATTCCAGGCCCTCCAAGATTTTTGAGGATGGAGTTTGAGCTAAGATCAAACTTGTCTGTGGGCAAGGCCATCCTGGCTGATATCAAAGCAATTAGGAGTCTCTGAGAGAACAGCTCCAGCGAGGCATATGAAATGAGATGAGGTAAGTCCTTCAGTTTGCAAGTGTTTTCTGAGTGCCTCCTGTGCCCCATCATATGCCGGGAGCTGAGACCCAAACAGAACAGTGAAAGAGGCAGCCTAAGAGTTCCAGTGACAGGTGAAGGAACTCTGGACTTGGTGACAGAATACCTACCTGAGTTTGAATTTGAGTTCTACCACTAAACTCTGTGATCTTAGGCAAAGTATTGGCTTCTCTGAGCCTCTCTTCTAGCTTTCTTTGATTTGAACAAAGTTGAGTGGTTAAAAGCTTGAGCTGTGACAACAGACAGACTCAGGCTTGAATCCTGGTTTTGTCACCTATTTTTGCTGGCCCTTGGGGAAATTCCTCAATCTTTCTGTGCCTCAGTTTTCTCAGCCAGCAAATGGGGATAGCATGGTGGTTGTAAGAATCCAGTATAATAACACATGTGCACTGCTTAGCACATGGCCTCAAGCAAAATCTCAATATGTAAATTATTATTATATTGATCAGTTATTTCCCCAAGGCTTAGGTGTCAGACAAGGAAGGAGAGGAAATGCTGAGGAACAGGAGGATAAGTATCAGAAAGGAAGCCGGATCAGTGGGAGGATGAGGCCAAACATCAATGGCTGGGCTCAGGAGCCAGAGGACCTATTCAGAATCATTGTGCAGTTGTGCACAAAGCTGCCTGGCTGAGGGGGCCAGTGGGAGCCAAAATCCCACATGAAGCCCACTCCCTGGACAAAGTTTGCCTGAGTTGGTAGCATCATGCACAGGGCTGGGCAGGCAACAAGATGAGGCTTGTCCTAAGAGGTTAGGGCAGGTCGGCCTCTGAGAAGAGCAGAGGTGGAAGAAGGACGGAAGCCCTGTAGCTCAAGGACTCTGGCAGCAACAGCGGGTGTTCTAGGGATAGGATTCCGCCACAAAGACCTTGCCTGGGAAGGCAGGGCAGAACTCAGTCCCCAGAGCACTGCAGGGCTGGAAGCGTGCAGGCACCCAGGTAAGGGGCAGCCCCAGACTTGGTGATCAGCTGGCACAGACCAAAGGGCTTCTAATAATGGGACAGGCTGTAAGGTCAGGCTGGGCTCAGACACAAAGTTGACTCTATCCTAGGTCACAGAGAATGAGCAATCAGGGCCTGAACTCACTGGTGATGAGGATGAAATGGGCAGCTGTTGATGCTGGAGAGCACAGGCTGTGGGGGCAGGGAGCTGGCAGACCTTTATGAACTTTTTTCCAAATCCTTTGGCAGTCTAATGCTCCACACGAGGCTGTGTAGCAGGATTCACTTCTCCCAGGATGGGTGGCTCCCAAATGGAACAGTGTTAAAAACAAGGAGCTGTTCCTCTGCCCAGAAATATTGCCTTCATGGTTCTCTGTGCCCCTATTACTGTGTAACTTCTTTGGATGAAGTCAAAGGTCACAGGAGCCAGGCAGTGGCATAAATGGAAGGAGGAGGCCAGACATAACAACAGGGGGCAATAGGGACTGGTAGGGCCTGCAGCAAAGCAGCGAGCAAAGGTTTCCTTTAAAGAGGGCAACAGCTGCTTAGCTCAGCCAGTTCTCATTCAGTGGGAATGTGTGGCCAGTACTTTCAGTTCTTCCCATTTTCTAAAAGAAGCCAGAAATCTAAATTTTTATGTAAAATCTTCATTTTTTTTGTTTTTGGTTTTGTTTTGTTGTTGTTGTTGTTGGTTTTTTATATAACTCTTGAGGTTACCATGATGTTCACCAAAACCACAAACATCTGTGGGTCATACATGGCCTCTGGCTTGGAAGTTCCCCTCTCCAAGATTCCCTGGAGACATAGCCCCCTCTAAGAGAGGTCTCACATTTGGTCCCCACCATTGCCAGAGGGGTGTGCTACTCCAACACACTCTTTCTTTCTTGTCTCTGGGTTTTCCTTCTTTCTTGTTCCAGAGGCTCTGGGCATCTGGAGATGGGAAAATGGGAGGGAGCAGAGAAACTCAAGGAGTAATACTGAGGACAAACCTTGCTGACTTCATTATTTTGTCCGCCAGGACATGCTGGATCTACACCAGTCACAATCCGTAGAAATAGGTTCTGAGAGATCGGAAGACGACTCTGAGGCCAAGCAGGTCCCATGGCTTTGTTCCTTGTGCTGTGGGCTGGTCACAGCCCAGAGGGCCCATGGCTTCCCTCTGTGAACCACCTCTTTCTTTTCCCTTCCCTCCTAAAACAGCTCTTCTGGCCTCTGTCACCCAGTGGTAGTTTTTATAAGACTCATCTTACTTTGTGGGTTTTATTAGCAAGCTATTGCTTCTCACAACTCAACTCTGAACCTTTCAGTTGTGGTTTCTACCTTGGGAAAGTGGACTCTGTAGAAACAATTAATATATCCCTCCTGATCTCCCACACTGGGAAGAGTACAATACCTCAGGGCAAGAGGGAGGGGTCTAGATATAAGGTCTGACTGAAAAGTAATAAACAGATCATAAGCAGTATTACCTTGCTGAGAAATCTGAGACTCAGAGGGACTGAAGTCCCCTGTCAGAGACCATGGAGGCAGTAAAGGAGGTGGGACTCACACCGAGAGTTTTGGTCCCCACACCACCCCTCCCACCACCCACCCCGGTGCCCTGATCATTCATTTAGGAAAATGGTTTGAGGCCAGACTGCAGTCCCTGTGCTAGGAGCTCTCTGGAGAATTCTCAAGAAGTATAAGAGTAAGGCCTTTCATTCTGGCTGTTGAGAGGAGATACACATGGAACACCACAGAAGAGAACAAGACAGTGTCCACTGCACAGGCACTGACTGGGCTCCTATTGAGTTGTCTACACACAAACTGCCCCCAAGGTCCTATAACTCCCTGGGGAGAAAAGACTTTGCCTCCACCTTGTTAGAGCTATAAGAGGTTTTTTGAGTCATCTATTTATGGATAATCTGGAGTTTTCAATCTCTCTTTCTCTCTCTGTGCAGCATTTCAGAACCCAGGTCCATTAATCACATCAAAGTGGGTTCTCTGGTTGGAGAGGATAGAAGAAATCCTCAAGTTCCTATCCACTTGGCTCCCCTCCATCCCCTGCTTCCATGTAGCAAAGCAGTCTTTTAGGAACCCTCTAACTAAAACAGTTCAAAAAATCTAATCTATTCTAACTAGTCTGGACCACTAATCTGGTCCAAACCCTGAAAAATCCCAGTTTTAGAAATGGGAGATTCCAGAAGGTCAAAATACTTGCCATACAACCTGTACCTCCTGATTGCAGGCAGGTCTCTTCCCTCAGCCACTATCTATAAACATGTAGTCACCAGAGAAAGGGAAAGTAAGCAGTAGGAGAGACTGGGGACAGACAGAGTTCAGTGTGGGGTTGCTCAGGGAGGCAGGAAACTTGAGTGGGAGCCCTGATAGGTGGCTGAGAGAGGCAGAGGCAGTCGTTCAGAAACAGGGCATGGGTCAAGCAGGTGTTAAATTCCAGAATCCAGTAGATAAGCAGGGTGATGCCGGTGGAAAACTGGGATGGGACTAAGATCAGGTTCCACATAGACAGAAGCCCTGGGGAGCAGGCTTGGGCTGGTGGTAGTTGGAAGGTGGAATTCTTTCCCTCCCTGCTCACCCAGATGTGTCTGCTGATAGACCCCAGCTGTGCTTGACTCTGAAGGAATTAAGTCCAGGCAGGCAGGCAGTGGAAATGAGTGGAAGCAGTGTATTAAGTAAGGCTTAGAATGGCAGCTGGATTGCACTAAAAATGAATCAAGATGAGGTTTGAATGCAAACAAGAATGGAGTGCAGGGGAAGAAGCATTCTGAAGGCTGTGAGTGCCAGCAGCTAGGGCAGGGCATGGCTCCTCAGCAAGGGCCACGTCACCCCCCAGATGTAAGTTTCCAGTGTCTATTCAAATGAGACAACAAAGGTGGAGCTGGCTTCATTCTCTTACCCATAAAATGGGCATAACAGTCTCAACCCTACCTCTTTCCTGGGACTGCCCTTAGCAGCAAATGAAATAACGTTGGAAATCACTGAAGGCTTTTACCAAGGCTGGGGTTGCAGCCAAACTCCTTCAGAGGTGGCAATGTGTGTGACTTGGCCCTGGAGTGAAACTAAGGGAAATGGAGGCTGGAGATGCCTGCCTGGCTGAAGACATTTGAATTAAAGATTCCAAAGCCTTATACTGGCCAAATGAAATGCACCAGCCTGACACCATTATCCCTAGCTTGCACTCCCTGCACTAAAGTTTTGGCAGAGAAATGCTTAAGGTCTGAGCCTCCCAGCAGGATGTATATTCTCAAGGAGGCCTCAAGAACTACCCTACCCATTATGATAGCCACTAACCAGATGTGGCATTTAAATTTAGATCTAATTTGGGGCGCTTGGGTGGCTAAGTCAGTTAAGCATCTGACCAGCTCAGGTCATGATCTTAAGGTTCATGGGTTTGAGCCCTGTGTCAGGTTCTGTGCTGACAGCTCAGAGCCTGGAGCCTACTTCAGATTCTGTGTCTCCCTCTATCTTTCTGCCCTTCCCCCCTTCATGCTCTGTTTCTCTCTCTCAAAAACGAATAAACATTAAAAAACGTTTTTAATAGGGCTCCTGGGTGGCTCAGTCAGTTAAGTGACCGACTTCAGCTCAGGTCATGATATAACAGTTTGTGGGTTCGAGCCCCGCGTCGGGCTCTGTGCTGATAGCTAGCTGAGAGCCTGGAGCCTGTTTCGGATTCTGTGTCTCCCTCTCTCTCTGACCCTCCCCTGCTCATGCTGCCTCTCGCTCTCTCAGAAACAAAACATTTAAAAAATGTTTTTTAAATGTTTTTAATTAAATTTAGATCTAAGTTACTTAAAATAAAAAATTTAGTTCTTCAGTTATACTAGTGAAATTTCAAGTGCTCAATGGCTACTGTGGCTAGGAGCTACCAAATTGGACAGCCCAAATATAGGACATTTTTGTTGTCATCGCAAGTTCTGCAGATCATCACTGCTCTAGACCTATAATGATGGAATGTAGGTATACTTCCTTTAACCACCAGACTTTGATAACTAACTCCTAAGAGTGAAATCACCATGCTCATTGTTCATCTGCTTAAACCAAAGGTCTAATGGAAGAGGGCAAAGGGCTCTTCTGAGGTTACCATATCTTCCACTCTATTAGTGACTAAAAGCAGGAGTTTCTGAACCGGAAGGGAGAGGGCAAGCACGACAGAACTGAGGGAGACATTCTTGGGTAGTTAGGACCAAATGGTACCTCTCAAACAGCATAGTGGAGGTGGCCACCTGCTTCTATCGGGGAGGCAATGTAGCAAAGTCATTAAAAACACATGCTTCCCAGGTTATAATCCCAGCTCTTCCACTTATTAGCTGTATAACCTTGGTGCCACATAATCTCTCTGAGTCTTAGTTTCTGCGTAGGAAAAATGGGAATGGTACTTACTCAGAAGGCATTATAAGGATTGGAGGAGTTAACATTTGGAAGGTGCTTAGAACAGTGTCGGGCATGGAGTATGTGTTAGCGAGGAGTAGGAGTAGGAGTGGTGGTAGTGACGGTAGTAGTAGTCGGAGTCGTGGTCACAGTATTTGATTATATGTGTCAAGGTCTTGATCAAAGTTGTAAATAAGGCAAGTTCACTGTACACACCAACCTTACTACACACTGTACACCTGCTCTTCCCCAATCCTCCACATGCACCCCCTAGATTTTTTCCATCATGGTTTCTTAGTTGTTTCTTCAGTTTTAGGAGCTACTGCTAGGCCCTATCACCAAGGTCTTGTCTTGCCTTTGCTGTACTATAGGGATCCCTCAGTCTTTCCGACACTGCACCTCCAGCATGGTGAGTACTGCTCGGGCCAGGCAGTGCGATGCCCCTCAGGCCCCAGAGCTCCCTTGGGCAAGCTACAGGCTCATTCTTATGCTGAGTGTACAAGGCTTGTCCCTGAAGCTCCCCCTGACCCAAGACCAGTGCATCTAGACACTGGGCACCCTAAAGGGAAAACATCTGGAGCCAAAGGGAAGTTGAGTTAATCACATTTCCTCTCCAGAATTTGCATAAGGACCCAAAGAATGGGCAGCTGGTTGGCAACAGAGGCTGAAATTGAAAAGTAAGGGGCCCAGAGAGGTCTATGGTGGTCAAGTGAGAGCTGAAGAGAAGAGGCAACAAAAGTTCAGTGGGCAGTGAAAGAGCCCCACTGAGCCAGGTGGCCTGGGACTCAGCTGGGAAATGAAGATCTCTAGCTAAGGGAGTAGAGCAGCACCTTTCAGCCTCCACTCCATGTGGCCTTCCTTGGTGCTTATGTGGAAATGCTGCTTCTTCTGTCTTCACAGAAGGGACTTGAAGTCAGTATAAACACCTTTAAGATGCACTTGAATGTCTAATGAAAAAAAAGCAGTCACCCTTAAACAATTTGTGGGTTGTAAATATGAGTACAAACACAGCACAGAACAACCTTCATCTGCCCAGCAGCTCCTTCTAGCATGAGTGTCTAGCCCAGGGCAGGCCAAGTGATCTGGCTGGCAGAAGGACAACCCCTTTCTCCTCCTTGCTCCACAGTGTCCCTCCATCAAAGAGAACTGCCTTCCTCATTAAAGAGGCCATGCTTCAATGTGATTTGGTTAACTAATAGAGCAGCCCTCATCAAAATAAACCCTGGGCTAAAAACAGGAGAGCCAACCCAAACGTCAAAGCTAATTCCTTACCCAAGTCTGTTTACCTCTCGGGGCCTCAGGTAACTTGTCTGAAGAAAAGGAGTCTAGAATTTAGAGTAGATCATCTCCTGGGCTTCTTGCACTTTTCTCATTGATCCTAGGAACCCTCAAGACACATCATCTTTAGCCTGTGGCCTTCCCAGCAAGCTAGTCTTCTAGTAAACAAACCACAGAAATCCTTCCCTTTCTTATTTTCTTCCCCTTTCCTTTCTCTGACATAACTAGCATCTGTATTGGGGGAGGATCCTCAGCTGAGGTGTGAACTAAGAACAATTAACTGGCAGAAGCAGTGACAGGGCCCAGTACCATGCAGGGAGGGCTGGCATCAGAGGATTTGCTGTGTTCTTGGTTGTTATTTTTGACACCCCACTTATATGGAAGCTGGGTGAGGTGGCCTGGTGCATCAAACATACTTCTGCGAAATCTGAAAAAGGAATATTTAAAACACACACACACACACATACACACACACACACACACACACACACACACACACACACCACAACAACCACTTCCTAGTAAGCCAACACCTCCTCTCCTTGTGAAAAAGAGCCTGGCCCTGTTTTAGTGGGTGGAGGTGGGGAAAGGGGAGAGCATTAGGCCCTGCCTACCTGGGCACTGAGGCACTGTGAATGCAGAGGCCATTTTCATCCAGCCTTCAGAAGTTTCCTTTTGTGGCATCATGGTGTTAAAAATATTCCTCCCTGAAGGTGCAACCGCGGCAGAGCAGATGTCCCTGACTGAGCACTTGGGAAGGAGCTATTAAAAGGAACATAATTAGGTTGTCATCCTGGGGCCTCCGAGCCAGTCTTCTGAACGCCATCTTTGTTGAAAGTTTTCCAGACGTCAAATATTTGCAGAACCCGATTTACCAAAAAGGCTGTTAATACCCAGTAGGACTGGGCTGCGTGCAGCAAAGGCAAAACACAGTGTGGGTCAAGGTTGGCATCAGGCTCCTTTTTCTGTGTCCTTTCCCCATTTTGGGCCCTAGCCTAGCTCCCTAATTTTCTCTCCCCTCCTCCACACATCACGTCCCATCACAATTTGTTCTTAGGAAAGACTCTATTCGTCATTTACCCCTTAGCGTGAATGTAAGTAAGCCACCGAGCACCTCTCTCCTCTCCAGGAATGTGGGATTCATGCCTGAGCTCTGTACACTGTAAGGAACAAAAGGCTTTGTCTCCTTGTGTAAAAGGGATATCAGGCACTGGAGTGCAGGTCCAGAGGGCTGTCCTAGTGACCGTGAAATTGCACTAAAGGCTGCCACTTAATCCTAAGTATAGAGCTAGCCCATCCTGCCCTGGAGACATCTGCTGTAGTCATTCCCCTCCTGCTGGTTAGATCCTGCAGCCTCATCTGTCCCTCCATCATTGTTGTTCATCTATCTATGCATCCAACATCTATTGAAAGTCTGTGGCAAGAATCATGCTGAGTGGGAAAGGGGGTGGAGAGCATCTATAGCCACCATCCTTGTTGTCGTGGAGGGAGACAGCATAGATGGAGAAGGACACTCCCCAAATAATTACAGTAAATATAAACAAAGGAGAAGGAAGTACTTGGTGCTGTGAGGATGTATCAGAGAGGAAAGTGATCAGTTAGGGAAGTCAAGGCAAGGAAGATGGCCCAGATGAAGTGATCACTGAGTTGAGAGCTGGGGGGAGAGTGCGTGTGTGTGTGCATGTGTGTGTGTGCGTGTGTGTGTGTGTGTAGAGGGATATGTGCTCTATGATGAGCTCTTTCAGTTGGAACAGTTTGTGCAAAGGCCCTGGCTGAGACTGAGAGTAAATAACACGATTTTCATGTGATCTTTCTCCTACTGGACTTTAGGAAACATCAAGGATTAAGGTTACAAAATAAAAAGGCAGGGGGAAGGAAGGAGAATCTGAAACTGGTTTCTGAAACCCTTTATAGAAGATGGACCTCTTACAGGTTGTTGAGATGTGGCTCTACAAACAAATAAATCAGGCCAGGCTTTCTTTGGTGACAAAGAGAGCTGGACCTGGCCCCCTCTTCCTGGACGCTCTCTGTGATATTCTGGCCTGCTTCTTACCTTTTAGAAATATATTATGGTGGGGTGCCTGGGTGGTTCAGTCAGTTAAGTGTCCAGCTTTGGCTCAGGTCATGACCTTTTGGCTCATGGGTTCAAGCCCCGAATCAGGCTCTGCACTGATTGTGCAGAGCCTGCTTGGGATTTTCTCTCCCCCCTCTTCCCTCACCTTTCTAGCCCCTCCCCCCCATAAATAAACTTAAAAATATATATATCATGGTCATTTCCTCAGGTCAGGAAATATATTTTGTAGTGAAACTGTTCATGGCTACCTAATATTCCAGAGTAGAGAAAGCCACAGTTTCACTCAATGAGCCCCCTCTTGTTGGACTTATTGCCAATGTTTTGCAATCCTAAGTAGCTCTTCCATGAATGAAGAAGCTTGTATATCATCTTGCCCACTCTTCTGACTTTTTCTTAGGATAAATTTTGCTGCATATTAATACATTTGAGGACCAGCTTTACTAAATACAAGTTTTCTTAACTACTTACCCTGTACTTACCTTGTACACCCAATCAACTCATAGTGCTTTTCCCACTCTGCACAGGAATCCCACTGGATCCTCATGCGTCAACTCAGTGAGTTTGCAAAAAGGGATGGGAGGAGTGTCAGCAGCAAAGAACCAAAGTGGGCTAGGTGCTAGGTGGGCTGGGGGTAGCAGGTGCTCTATCACCACTTACCTCTTTCTCCACCTGTTCTTCCCTATCATAATGGCCCAATCTGTCTGTGTTGGTGGAGGGCTCGGCCCTAATGCCCTAGTGCTCAGCACTCTACTTCACCCTGAGGTGAAGAGACAGAGCCTCAGACAGAGCCGGAGGGTGGGAGGGGTAGAACCTCCAACAGTGAGCTCTCTGCAGTTACTTTCTCTAGAAGGCTCACTGCCACCACCACCACCCCCTCCCTTCCCCTCTCGCCAAAGATATAGGTCTGCCTGGAATACATGTTAAAAGAGAGAATTCCTAAAGGATACCATGCTAGGAAACAGGAGACCAATTTGTGGTTAAGCTTTTGTTACAGATGTATTGTATAAATCATCTCATCTCTCTAGGCCTCTGTTTCTCCATCCATCACATGGAGTTAATTCTCTTTTATCCCTATTTGACCAAGATGATGCAAAGATGAAATAAATAAATACATCTACTTAAAATGAGCTAATCAATAAGAAACTAAATAGAAATACACGGGCAGAAAAGAAGAAACCAAGATTCAGTAAACCATAGCAAGTAAGTGGGCTTTGTGTTTTGTTCACTTTTTTACTGCTAGTGCCTAGAACTGTGCCTGACACTCAGTAAATATTTATAAAATGAATGAATAAACACCTAAGCACTTACTCTATCCCAGACACCATGCTAGGTATTTCATAAGCATTATTCCACTTAGCCTTCACAAATAGCTCTTTAACAATAGATATAAAACACTACCATTCAGTAGATATGAAAATTGAGGCTTATACTGGTTAAGTAACCTCCAAGCATCATTCAACTAGCATTGGACAGGATTTAAACTTGAATGTAAGTTCTTCTGATGCCATTCCCCTAGCTTTTCCCACCTCTGTTATATGTTGCAGGGGGAAAGTTACTGTGATGTGTGGCTATGCATTACATGAGCTAGTCTTTATTTAAAGCTATAGCACATGACATGCAGTTAGTGTTCTATGAATGTGATCTATTATTACAGTACTCTTATTTATTAGTTCATATTTTTTTATAACCACGTTGTAAACACCTTAAGGCCAGGGGTCATTCTCTACAAGGCCAGGCAAAATAATTGCCTGAAATACCAATTAACTAAATAGCATTATTTTATGATGATCATAAAGTGGAAGCAGAGGTGCTTCCTATAAGGCAGGGCTTGGTGCTTTAGGGACAAAGTTAGTCTGACCTTGACTTTAATGGGAAGCAAGAGTAGGCCATGATTGTCCAGTGGCTTGGAATCCTGGTAGTCAACAGGGAAACAGGTAGAGCCAGACACCAAGGAAAAGACTGCAGCCAACACAGAGAACTCCTGAAGCCTGGGCTCTGACCTACTGCTGACAGCAAGCGATCATTCTAACGGCCTCTGGCCCCGCCCCCAAACCCTGCGATCTGATAGGTTTAGCATCACACGAGTGGGAGGAGCCTTGGAGAGAATCTGACCCAATCCCCTGACTCCACACTTGCGGTCTGGGACTAGGGTGGTGCTGGAGGCGATTTGACTCAGGAACAAATGTCAGTTACTGGAAAACTTCCCTCCCCTGCCCCGCCCAAAGGCAATGCAGGAAAAGGGATTTAGCATTTAAGTCTCTGACTTTGCCCTTTACTAGTGCGGAGCCTCAGCTATTTCATCTATAAAGTGGAATAATAGTTCCCTTTCCATAGGTTGTAGCAATTAAACAAAATGTGACATGGAAAAGTAGGTAACAAGTGGCCTAACACATGGCCAGTGCTCCAAAAAATCACTGCCTCCAGAGAGCAATCTGCCTGAGGGCAGGAACTGTATCTGAATCACAGCTTGCCAGGGTGCTCTGACACATTCATTTGTTAGTATAATGCTTGTTGAATGGCTGGAATCCCTCCATTAATGCTTCATCTCTTCTGGTAAGCCTAGCATGGTTTTAGGCCTCTCTCGAAAATTTCTAAGAAATTTTCTTAAACGACTCACCCTATTTCTTTTCTCCTCTTCCAGAAGGGCCTGAGGACAACATGAAGGCCTGAATACCTGGAGAGGAAAAGGGGCTACTTTCATAACAAAGACAAATTCATGGTGTTACCAGTCCCTCCCTGGCTGCTTGCACCTTCATTTTGGACCTTTTTGCTCCCCACTAGTACGGCAGCAGGCTTCGCCCCGCTGTGGACTATATGAAGGATATTAAAGACAGCATCAGACTGCCAGGATCTTGGAGGTGTGGAGTTGTTGTATTCTGGTTAAAATTAGGGAATGAATAATTTATTTATTTATTTTTAATTTTTAATGTTTTTCATTTATTTCTAGGGGAGAGAGAGAGAGAGACAGCGTGAGCAGGGGAGGGTCAGAGAGAGAGGGAGTCACAGACTCTGAAACAGACTCTAGGCTCTGAGCTGGCAGTCAGCATAGAGCCCGACGCGGGGCTCGAACCCACTAACCGCGAGATCATGACCTAAGCGAAAGTCGGACGCTTAACCGACTAAGCCACCCAGGCGCCCCGGGAATGAATAATTTAAAGGAGTGGTTAGTAGTGGGGCATTAAGATTAGAATTTGGAGTTAGGATTCAGTAATCAGTTACCATTAAATTTCTGAGTGAGAACTGGAGAGTTGCTAATGGCCAGATATGATGGGGGCCACCACTTTGATCTGAATTTTAAAATGTCCTGTTTGAGACCTGCCTCCTTCATTATGGAGAGCCAGAGATTCCTGTCCTCTGAATGGCTCCTCAGTAGCCCTGGGTGTACCTATCTATAAATGCAACATGTTAAGCACCTACACACCCCAGGTATAAAGTCTAGCATATAGGGTCCTAAAGGTATCTAGGTCAAAGCCCCCTACAGTGAAGTTCGGGAGACCAGGATGTGAATGACCTGCAATAGGCTCAGCCCTGCCGTACCTCAGTGACTTTGGGAAAACGTTACCTTTCCTAGCATCAGCTTTTTCATCTGGCAAATGGACTTAACCTCAGAGGGCTCTTTGGAAAACCTTGAATCATCACAGAAGGAAAGGACTTTGAAATGAACAGCTCTGGCATAGTAGGCTGTTCCAAAGTGAACTATGAGGCAAAATCTGGGCACCTTACCTTCTGGAAGGGTTGACGGTCTTCCTCTCCTCCCCAAAAATCTAGGATTTCCTAAGACCATTTCCAGTGGGGACTTATGCTTCTGGACAGGAAATGACAAAGAAGCAACTCACGCCAAAAGCTCCCTGATACACACACACACACACAGCCAATCCTTATGGGGTTGCAGTATGACCAATCCTATGAGTCACCTGGATAAAGTAAGGACTCAACAAATATTTAACAAATGAATGAATGAATGAGGGAATGGATGAGTGAGTGGCTCCATTAATGGGCAGACACTCCCTTAGAGAATGAGACAGCTTCCTAATCCAGGATGCTGAGTGCTACCAAAGGAAAACATCTGGGACTTTCCTAGTGAGTGCTTCATTTCCAAGCCATACCCTCTACTTTTCCCCAAGCCACATGTGTCTTCTTTTATCCCCAACATCATCATGGGGGACTGTATATGCTAGCCTCTATACCGGGTATGTAGTAGATGCTCAATAAATGTGTGATAAACTGAAGGAGGAGTTACAATGATAAACAAGACTTGGACCCTTCCCTTCAAATGTTTACAATGTAGTGGGAGAGAAAAAGATAGGTATGTAAGCACTACATGATAAAGCATCATAGGTAACTGATAACCAATCAAGTGCCAAGGAGGGTATGCTATAGGAGGTCAGAGCTGAGAAAACTTACTCTGGACTGAAAAAGTCAGGGAATGCTTCCTGAAGAAAGGGAAAGAGATCTGAAGCTGGACCTTGAAGGAAGAGAAAGATTTGCAGGCAAGGGAGCAGGTGTTGCTGATAGGGTAAAAGGAGGTGGCCACCTCCCCAGAGGAAGGCCAGTTCAAGTTATACTCCAGTTTGTGTAGATTTAGTGTAGTTGGAGAGCAGGTTCAAGCAGCAGATTGTGCCATGTATGTACGTAGGTTGGGGCAAGACTGTACAGAGCTTTGAATGCTCGGGGAAGGGATTGGGATCAGGCAGCTAGGGAAAGCTTTCGACTAGTGGCAGGAAGTGAAAGGAAAGCTGGGAGTGGGAAGATGGTCCTGGGAAGACAGGTAAGGAGCAAGGTGAGTGTGGCAAACTCTGCTGGGAGGTATTGTGCCAGCATGGAGCTGGCCAGACCCGGGTCTCAGACCACTTTCCATTTCTTTCATTTCATTGCATTCATTTATTCAGTCAGTTAATATCGATGTTCCCTGTCACCTGCCAGGCCCTGCAGGAGCGAACATTGCAGATAGATGCCTTCCCACTTTTCCTGGGGGCTCTGGGCTCTAGGCCCTCACCCAAGTGCCAGGGAGCCAAGGGCCAGTGCCTAGGGTGAAATCCGCTCAGACCTCTCACCTGCAGATTCTTTCTACAAAACCGCTAACGCTCATGGTCGAGGTCCCAGGCGCGTGTTCTCCCGACCACGCCCCTCCCCGACCACCCTCCTCCCCCGCCGGCCACACCTGGAAAGGAAGGAACTTCGGCAGGAGAGGGTTGGCCTGTGGAGGGTGTGGCGCGTTCGGGACTGCCTGTAGACCAGGTTGGCCGGAAAATGGGCTGCGCGGGATAAGGGGGCAGATGATGGCTGCGGGTGGCCTAGGAAGGTGCTTCCCGGCGGTGCCCACACACACGCGGAGGCTGAACCAGCGATTCGGCGGTGGGGCGCGGAGGCGCCCGGGTGGGAGGAGGGTGTCCGAAGGCCGCGGAGCCTGGGCTACTGGCAGACGGCGCAGTTCCTCTGCGCCCTCTGCCGAGCGCCGACCTCCACTGCACACGGCGCCGTCGCCCCTGGGCGCGGCGATTCCGCCTGGCGGCGGGCACGCCCTTGAACCGCTCCGCCAGTTTGGGCCACTTTCTATCCGTTCCCGTGTCCGAGTTCCTTTCCGGGAGAAAGGAGGTGGAAATAGCAGCATTTTTTTTTTTTTTTGCCTTTTTTTCCCCCCGGTAATAACAATAGAGACGCTCCCAGAAATCCCTTCGCTAGCACCTTCTCTGGTGCCTGAAATGCCACCATTAGAGATTCCGCCGTTTGGAGAGAGAGCATGGAGGGGTAGAGAGGTTACTTCTTCAACATTCAGTGGGTATTTTAGCAGTGAGGATATTCCACACATGCCTGGGAAGGGGCCTGGAAGAAGTAGGTGATCAAAGCCTCCTTATTCCTTCTTTCAGACAGGCTTTCATTAGCCCTCCTATGCTCCGGCCTCCTAAAAGTAACTGGGAGCCAACAGTCATACTGCAGGCGTGCTGGAGTGGCTAGTTTCTCTTGCCATGCTTTGCCTTTTATTAATTCCTAGATTGGGCCTCCCTCCTCCAAAAAGTCACCCTTGACTTATTTGGTGAGTCTTATGGGCAAGGTTAGTATCTCTCAGGGGCGCCTGGGTGGCTCAGTTGGTTAAGCTGCTGACTTCAACTCAGGTCATGATCTTGCAGTTCGTGAGTTCGAGCCCCACATCCGACTCTGTGCTGACAGCTCAGAGCCTGGAGCTTGCTTCCGACTATGTGTCTCCTTCTTTATCTGTACCTTCCGTGCTCACACTCTGTCTCTCAAAAATAAATAAATGTTAAAAGAAAAAAATGTCCTTGGTAAAGGCAGTAAAAATTATTTAAAAAAAAAAAAGGTTAGTATCTTTCAGTTTAGCAGGCCAGGATCTCTATTTATTTCTCATAAATTTTGCCTGGTTTCTCCAAGTTCATTCAGTACCCAGGCACAGAAAATCCTCATCCGTGGGGACATTTTTCTAAGGAAGAAAGAGGAAGAGAACATAGATTAAAAGGAGCAGATACTCAGACTTACTGTCCAGCCAAAGACAAGCTCACATAGTCTTCCAAGGCCACTCTTGCATCTAGTCCCACATTATCAGTCACCTTCTTGAGCACCCACCCTGGACTGTGTATACTCCAGAGAGTAGCCAAGAGGTCATGTCAGATCATGAATGCTCTAAAATAGAAGTCCGTCTCTCCTCTCCTCAAAAAAGACTTGAGTAGATTTAGTGTAGTGGAGAGATGATTGAAGCAGAAGCGGTGCCATGTATGTATGTACATTGGGACAGGACTGCAATGGCTCCCCGTCTCGCCTGGAGTAAAGCTGAAGTTTTCTACATTGGCCTGAAGGTTCTAAGTTCTGGCCCCCTACTTCTTTCTTGGAGCCACTCTCCTCCAGCTCTTCCCATCACACTACTCTGGCATCCTCTAGCCCTTGCTGCTGTCCTTGAACACACAAACATGCTCCCATCTGAGGACTTTCGCACTTGCCGTTCCCTCTGTCAGGGATGCTATTTCCCAGATGCCAACATGACCTACTCCCTCACTTCCTTCAGGTATCTATCTAAATGCCACCTTATCAAGAGGGGCTTTCCCTGACCACTCTGGCTAAAATAGCACCCTCCATCATTGTCTATGCACTTAGCCCCCTTGATTTTCTTCTAGCATTTATTAGTACTTGATATATTAATTGTTTATTTGCATATTGTCTGCCTCCCCAGCAAGAATGTAAGCTCCATGAAAAGAGAGAACTTGATCAGTTTCATTCACTATCCAGCACCTAGAAAACAGCCTGGCATGTAATCAGTGCTCAATAAATTTGTGAAATGACTAAATGAATGTGCTAGCCTGGTACTGAGCCAAGTACCAGGGCAACCCATGAATAAGCCTGGGTTCTTGCCCTTGAAGAACAGACTGGCAGACAGGCAAATAATTACAAACCAGAGTGATGAGTACTGCATCTAAGTACAGATATATATAAAGTACACATGAAGACTCAAGGGAAGAAATAATTCACTCTGCCTGGAAAGAAAAGGAAAGCATACGTATGACATCACCAGGTAGAGGAGAAAGGGAAAAGGCATTCCAGGCAGAAAACAGCAAGAGCAAAGACACAGAGACATGAAAATATTTGACTTGTTCAGGGAGTGGCAAGGAGACTGGCCTGGCTAGCGTGCAGGATGTGTGGTGGGTGTGGCAGCACGTAAGTTTGGAAAGATAGATGAAGGACATATTGTGAAGGGGCTTTTCAGAATGAAGGCAACTTACTCTCCACATATCTGATCCATGCCAGGCCAGTGGGGCATGTCAGGTCAAAGAGCCTGCATCTCACCCCAGACATGGCACTGTAGAAGCAGCTATGGCCTGCTGCCTGAGGAAGGCCTGGAACCGTGTGGTCTCAGTGGGCCAGGCAAGGATCTGAGCACCCAAGGGAGTGTGACCTGACAGCTCTGCTTGCCCTCCTGTTGCTGATCTAAGCAGGACTCAGTAAGGACCCTAGATAGCTCCACGAGACCGGAGAGTATCCTGGACCACACTCTACACATTCTGATCGCCAAGAGTCCAAGTTTCAAAATGTCCTTATTTTGCGATCTGACTTAAAAGGGTAGGGAGTGGAAAAATTATAGATGGCAGCCACCAAGGGACCTTGGCTTAATATATCTGGTGACCTGGGAAACAACAGGCAGAAAATAATTTCCCTCTCGGACTGAGAGACTGAGAGGGCCTCTCACAGCTAACTCAAAATACTTTTCCTTCCAGAAGACAGAGAGCATTTGTGTGTTTGCAGGATAAGATTCTTTTCTTTTGCTTCCTCCTTGATTACGTTGCTCTTCCCTCCCCTCCTTCTCCTGCCCAGCTCTGCCCTTGATCCTATTCCTCTTGGCTTCTCCTTTCTTTCCTTTTTCTCCTTTCCCACTCCTCCTTCCACCCTGCCTACTTCCTTGCCCTCCTTTCTTTACTTCTCTCTCTCTATTCTTTCACCTTAAGCACAAGACAGATATTAGAAACTGTTAAAGGATAATTTTTTTTTTTTAGTTTATTTTTGAGAGAGACAGAAACAGTATGAGCAGGGGAGGGGCAGAGAGAAAGGGAGAGAGAATCAATCCCAAGCAGGCTCCACACTGTCAGCACAGAACCTGATGCAGGGCTCAAAGTCACGCAATTGTGAGATCATGACCTGAGTCAAAGTCCGACACTCAATCAACTGAGCCACCCAGGTGCCCCAAGGATAATTTTTTAAAAGGTAACATCATGACTCTTATGCAAATGTAAAATGAACACATGTCTTCAACTTCATTTAACTCAGTAGTTAATGAGGGAACAGTAAGATGTTACAGCCAGCTCATGGGAGAATCCAAAACGTAGACATATAGCCATCAGGGATACAGGAGGGGATTTGCTGAGAGGTGCAAAACTGGCATTTCCTTTGCATCCCTGGAACAGGAATCCATGTCTCAGCATCAGCCAGGCCTAAGTGAACTTCTGTTGCTACAGAGATGCAATCACCAATAAAAGGCACAGATCCCTGTAGAATCCGATAACTCAGGAAGGGTCCTATAGTCCAGGCAACAGTCTAGATAATGCCTGGCATTCTGTTGAAAGAATGCCAGGGATCTTTGCCCATTTCATAGTCTTTCACAGTTTTTCTTGATAAGACCTTGGAAGACTAAAGGCAAGACAGGTGGGAGCTGGGTAATTTTTACAAGTCTCCAAGCATTTAAAGATGGAAACTGATCTATTTTAAAATGGAAGCTGATTCTGGCCCAGAGGCTCAGTCCAAGAGTAGAAAAGGAAGGAAAAGAAGGGTTGTCTGGCTCTGATCAAAGCAGTGACTGATGGGGGTTGGCCAGCATTCCATAAACCCTCATTTTCCTCTTCTTGCCATTATCTTCTGGCTTTGGAGACATGGGGAAGGTCAGGGCAAAGTTGGGAAAATCCACCCCACATGTGACCAGACCAATGGAGGCAGTCCTAGGCCTGAAGATGACCACAGGGCTACTCAGAGTCAGTGCTACTGACCTATCCTTGACCTTCAGTTCTTTCCCTATGAAAGAGGACAGCTTTCAAGACCACCTCACTGGGCTCCCAGGCTCATCTCCCAGGCTCTGTAGCAGGCACTCATTACACATGGCTCAGAGCCTACACTGGCCTGTTGTCCACTCCCAGACCCTACCCAGGTTCTCCCCAGCTGTCCCAGATTTGGCCTTCTTGGACTGCCGAACTTACCGGAGAACAACCAGGCACATTTCCAAGGTTCATCTTCTGACAAGATATGTAGGCTTGGGAGCATGAAGCAGCCTAAACTCCCTGGGGATTACTGAGTGCTGGGCCCTGGTTAACATGCTTGCTTTGGCAGATGCTGGGGGGAGAATTGGGGATGGGGTGAGGGAGAGTAGTATTTACAAAGAAGATGTAATCCCTGCTCTCAGAGAATATCTAATCTAGCTAGGGAAGCCAAAAACCCAAGAGGCTCCAGCAGCTGGTAACAGAAAGTAGTGTGTGAGGAGAGAGGGATGCTGGGGGTAGGGAACAGAGGTGAAGAACCTCTGATCTCAGAACTAGCTCTAGAGGAGAACAAGGAGACTATTAACCACCAGTGAAGTTCCTACAAAGTCCCTCATCCCCTCAAAGGAAAGAGCAGCTGCTTTACTTACCTACTTGGAGCAGGTGTCCTGAACTTTACCTCCCTAGAGAGAGGGTCTCAGGCTAGACCTTAGCCCCCAACCCCATACCCCTCTTTATTCCTACCCCTGCAGAAGGGAGAACTGTTCATCCCCAAGGTGGAAAACCCCAGATGGGTAATCAAAGAATTAAAAGGGTTTCTAGGATTCAGAGGTATGGCAGGTGGTGAAACCCGTTCCACCAAAGGGCCTTGGGGCAGGGCGCTTAGGAACAGGTGCAGGAAGACACTCAGGTTTGTTTCTTTTAGCTGTTTCAGTAGTTGTATGGTTCAGACCAAATAAGTTTCAGTTCATCTGTCAATAAGGGGTTTGGACTTCCTGATTTACTGATTTACTTAAATTTAATATTTTTATTGTGGCAAAGTATACATAAAGTAAAATTTGCCATTTTAATCATTTTTAAGTGCACAGTTCCGTGGCCTTAAGTATTTACATTGTTGTGTAACCATCACCACTATTCATCTCTAGAACTTTTTTTATCATCCTAAATTGAAACTCTGTAGCCATTTAAACAATAACCCTGCATTACTCCCTCTGCCTCCCTCCCTGACTCCCTGGTGTGTCACCACTCTCCACTGTATCAACAAATTTGACTACTCTAGATACTGCATCTAAGTGGAATCATACAACACTTGTCCTTCTATGCCTGGCTTATTTCACTTAGCATAATGTCTTCAGGGTTCATCCACGTTGTTGCATGTGTTCAAAAGTCATTACTTTGTAAGGCTAAATAATATTCCAAATTTTGTTTATCCATTCATCCATTGAAGGAATTTGGGTTGTTTCTACCTTTTGGCTATTGTGAATAATGCTGCTATGAACATGGCTTGTACAAATATCTCTGCCAGTCTTATTTTCAGTTCTTTTGTATATACAGCCAGAAATGGAATTATGGAATCAAATGGTATGTCTAATTTTGTGTTTTGTTAATATTCTTTTTCATGTGGATACCCAGTTTTCCTGGGTATTTTCTTTAGTGGCTGCTCCATTGCTGCATTCCCACCAGTAATGCACAAAAGTCCCATTTTCTCCATATCCACACCAACACTTGTTTTCTCTTTTCCTGAAAGCAGCCATCCTAGTGGGTGTGAATTGGTATCTCACTGTGATTTTGATTTGCATTTCCCTTGTGATTAATGATGTCGAACACCTTTCTATGTGCTTATTGGCCATATGTGTATCTCCTTTGGAGAAGTGCCTGTTCAGGTCCTTTGCCCATTTTTGAATTGTGTTGCTTGGTTTTTGCTATTGAGTTTTAGGAGTTCTGTATATTCCTGATGTTAATTCTTAGCAGATAGGCCATTTGCAAATATTTTCTCCGATTCTGTGGGTTGCTTTTTCCTCAGTTGATAGTTGGTAGTTTTTAATTTTTGGTGAAGTCCAGTTTGTTTACTTTTTCTTCTGTTGCCTGTACCTATAGTGTCATAGCCCAGTAGGCACTGCCAAGTCCAATGTCATGAAGTCTTTATTTGTGTTTTCTTCTAGTATTTTTGTAGTTATAGCTCTTAAGTTTGCATCTGATTCATTCCGAGTTAACTTTCATATATGGTGTAGATAAGGGTACAGTTCATTCTCTTGCATGTGGATATCTAGTTTTCCTGGCTAGGAATTTTGTTCAGCTTCAACAAATAGAAACTGCAATAGCTTAAATACACAAGTTTTTATTGTTTTGCCTAAAAGAAGTCCATAGGTTGGCTGTTCTCAGATGTTGTGATGGCTCCATGGGCACCTTCTTTCTCTTCTGCCATGCATGGCTTCCATTCTAGGTCCACTATGGCTGCTGGAACTTCAGCCAATAATACTTGTGAATTCTAAGCAGCAAGAGGAGAATGGGGAGGGATAAAAGAATGCCACTCCTGGGACACCTGGTTGGCTTAGTCAGTTTAGTGTCCAACTAACATGATCTCATGGTTCTGTGCTGACACTGTGGAGCCTGCTTGGAATCCTCTCTCTCCCTCTCTACTCCTCCTCTGCTTTTGAGAATGCACTCTCTTTCTCTCTCTCAAAATAAATAAATAAACATTAAAAAAGAAGAAGAAGAAGAATGCCATTTCAATGAAGGAGCCTAAATCCTGAACACTTCCACTTAAATCTTGTTGGCCAGATCTTAGTCACAGAGTGGAGAAGTCTGGGAAATGTAGACTTTCCTCTGGGTACATTGCCAGCCCAAATGAAATCAGAACATTCTCACCAAAGAGGAAGGATGAAAGGAATGTTGGCTCAGATAGCTCTGCCTCAGGTGCCTCACACATCTGAAACTCTGTGGCAATCTGTCTCTTGGAGAAAAAAGTGAGAAAATGGTTGCAAAGTGCTTAGATAAATGCCTTGCTCAGGTTATGTACTGAAAAAAAAAATGTTCTCTCTGTCTCCGTCTCTGTCTCTCTCTGTCTCTCTCTCTTATTCTCTGGTCTCAGATAGGCCTATTTCTATACCTGGACAGAACAGACAGTTCTCTGCATGGTGTGATTTATGGACTTCAGAGGTGAAAACTACCTCCCGAGTGTCTTCCACACTCATGCCTCAAGTACACCATTAGTGCTCTAAGTCTCCATTTCTCTCTTCAGGCCTCATTTTCCACCAGAAGGGAGGAAGTAGGAGGGGAATAGATAGACTTCAGGAATAACACATTCAGCCACCCTCAGCCACAGTCCATCAGATGCTCTTTTGCCTGGCTACTGGCTGGGATCCAGGCCCCTGGGGAACGGGCATCAGGAGGAAACGGGCATACACAGCCCCGAGAATACAGGCTGAGTGTGCACGTCAGTGAAGATGGAAAGTACAGGAAGAAGGGTGGTTGGCTGCCTTTGTGTATTTATGAGGGTGGGAGCTTTTAAAGGTGATAGAGGGTGCACTTTGCCCCTCTTTGTCCCTTCCTGACCTGTCTGACCACACTGTCAGTCACAGTCCAGTTAAACAGGGCAGTCTGGGAAGGCCTGGGATCTGAACTGGAACCACCTCTGGGCCGAGGTGCTGTAGAACCCAGAGTCAGAAATGTAGCAAAGCTCAGGTGGGGGTCTTCAGCATGTGCCCTGAAGGGCATGAGACCTGAGGTCACTCAGCAGCCAGCTCCAAACCAATCTGTCTGATAGCAGGGTCCCAGACAGCACCAGGCTGCGCTGCAAAAGCCCTTCCTGGGAAGACTGTCTAGATCTCTGTCCTTGGAGCAAGGTGTCAACAGGTACACACTACCAGGGACAGGAGTGAAACTGGAGCGGGAACCTCATGTCAGAAACCAGGCTGCAGGGGGCCCATTTAGTAGCAGAGAGTGGGCTCAGGGTCAGCTCAAGTAGGTATGATATTCAAAATATTGAATCACCAGTTTGGCCAGACTCCCATCTCAGGACAGACCTGGACCTTATAACTAGGGCAGGGTCCTGGAGACCTCCTACTAGGCCAAGAGCCAACCTTGTGTTTTGTGGACCCTGAGGAGGTCCTGGGTAGTCTGACAGAGGGGCCAAGGCATCTGAGTTGGCAGAGGGTCCTCAAGGACGTGAAGCTACAGCCATTGTCCCATTGGTATGGAGGTACATCAGTATTTTGAACACTAGTACAACTGAAGCTGTTTGTTAGTGTCTGAGTGTCAGCCCTCAGCCCAGAAGGACAAGTGTGGCTTGAGGCCCCTGACTTTCCTACAGTCTAAGGGTCATTGGGATAGACTGGGTCAGAGCTGAGCCTGCCCAGGGAACAGTGGGCTCCTTACACACACACATACATACTCCCCCCCACTTCAGTGGACTTATGGATCCCAGTGTAGGGGTCCTGAGTAGACCTTTAGGATTTCTGTTTTGGCTGAATCAGTACTCTGGCTGGGGCATGGTGGTGAAGGACATGCTTTGCTCCTTTTGCTTGTATAGTTGGAGTTGTTGCTTGCTGGAAGTATGTGAGCTAGAAGCAACCAAAGGTCAAAATCAGAGGCATGGTCAACCTAAAGGGTCAGTTTCTAGGAAAAGGCAGAAAACACATAAAGGAATTATGGGCCAGAGCCCATACCAAGGGACAGGTGCTAGGGCCAGGAGACCTCCTGTGGTGTGTCAGATGCAAATCCTATGGGCAAGTCTTGGGTAAAAGAGCTGTTTGGGGCTGACCTTTTGTCAGTATGGCCAGATGCCTGGGGAGAGCTAGGATGAGGCTGCAAGAGTTCATACTGGCCAAGTCAAAGGCTCTCCCCAGATGGAATCGTAAATGACTACCAAATTGGTTCACCGACAGCAGATTCATGATGGACAGCTAGGTGGTAGTCAAGAGTATAAGGGGACATGATGAAAAGAGAATCTAAATGGGACTCAGAGACTCCAGTTTCCTCTTTTGGCTCTGCCGTTAAAATGCTATGTGACGTCAGATGAGTCACTGCCCGTCTCTGGGCCACATTTTCTCCACCTGTGAAATGATGGCTTGAGGCCTGTCAAGGATCTCTGGGGATAGAGATTATGACCATACTAAGAACCATCCCTGAATGAACCAGGGAACAGCCAGGTAGGAGCTGCTAGAATATTTCATAATAGAATTTAGCTTCAGCATCTGGAAGGTCTCCTGCAGCTCCCAGTCCAGAAAAGGCAATGGAGGAAAGGTGGTTGAATCTTGGCCTACTTCCAAAGAATCTCAGATCTCAGGCTTGTATCAAGACCAGAAGCCAGAGAGCAGAATTATCTAATTATCTTAAAGCTAAGGAAGCTTCAGGGTCCCCCACCTGCATGAACCCCTCCCAAGGCCTTGGAGAGCTCAAGCCCTGTGTTCACTTTCTTTTCCTTAAGGAGAGTATCCCCAAACTGTATCTTTCCAAACCGCATGGAATCTGGCCCCCGCCCTGCCAGATGGCCTGTGATTTGGAGCCATTACTATGGCTGGTGGAGGATACTGGCTAGCACCCATTCTGATCTGATGAGCAAACTCAGCAACACACAGCACAGGCCACTGCACTGTGGTGCCTTGACGTGTACCTATTCACTTATATCTGCTAAAAATAATAATCCCATACATGCCTACCCCACTTTCACCTTCATTATCCCAGCCAGTCCTTCCCCCACAAGCCTGTGAGACGGGCAGGACAGGTCTTGCCACCTGTGAGGAGGCAAATGATGAAACTGGGGCTCTGAGAAGCTGGGAGGCCTGCTCCAGTTCACCAGGCAAGCTAAGGACAGAAGCAGAGCTAAACCCAGGACTCCCTTATGACCAGCCCACAGCTCTGACGGTCCCTGATTCAGGACCAGACACAGGCATCCCAAAGCACAGTGTCAGGAGATTCACACTTCTGCACCTGGAGAGGCACCAACTAGCTGCCAGTAGCACAGGCTCCTCCATCCTGGTCCTGGGGACAGAGAAGGCACAGGTGGACCTAAGTCAGAAAGTATAACTCGCAATCACAAAGGACAGAAAAGTCCAAGAATTTTGGGAATGAGGAGTTGTTTCCATTTTCCCCTTATTATCTTCTCAAACTTTGCATTCCTACTCATGACACAAGTCATTTGAATCAGCTGTATTTATATTAAGTATAAATACAAGTACTCAACCAAAGTATCGTTCAGTTGGCAATACTTTCTCTACAGTATCCAGACTGGAAACGACAACTGGAGTTTTAGGGGCCCAACACACATACACACAAGCACACACATACATACACACGCACACACAAATGCCTTCCTGTAACAACTCTGATCTCTCAAAGCCAGAACTATGTAGAAGAGGGAGAGCCAGCCCTCACCTCAAATCTGAGCCAGATTTGTAGAGTTGGTTTGGCCTAGTGAGACAGCCTTCCCTCCCCCACCCCGAAACCGCAGGACCAAACCTACCGACCAAAACAACAAAGAAAAGCTGCCGAGTGGCCTGCCAAGCTACCTTCAGTTGCTCTATGCTAACAAGGCCACCTGGGACACCAGCATAAACAGGACCAAGTCTCATGCCCACTTGAGATATACTGTGTGTGTGGCACCTCTAGGGCAGATTTCAAACCTAGAGAGACTACCAAGGAGCAGTTTGGAAGAACCCTGCTGAACTTTTTGACCTCCTCCTAGAAGGTATTGTCTATTTTCTCAATCTGGATCACCCCAAGGTACTGAGATTCATTGGAGAGAAGCTTTGACTGTTCTACAACTTCCTGGCTTTAAAAAGGAAGCCCCTCTCTATTCAATTCCTGTAATTTGGAAAAATTGACTTTGTTCCAGCCCCTTCCTGATTTATAGACACTAATCAAACATTTTCTTTGAAAAAATGTTTTTAATGTTTATTTATATTTGAGAGAGAGAGAGAGAGAATAAGTGGGGGAGGGACAAGAGAGGGAGACACAGAAACTCAGGCTCCAGGTTCTGAGCTGTCAGCACAGAGGCCAACAAGGGGCTCAAACCCATGAACAAGGAGATCATGACCTGAGCCAAAGTTGGATGCTTAACCAACTGAGCTATCTAGGGACCCCAAGTCCTTTCTTTCTCTCTCTGATGGGTAAGTCTGAATCCTTCTTAGACTATCTTCCCAGTGGCTTTTCCTCCCTCTGTATAATCCCTACTCAAACCCTGGATCCTCTGTAGAGAGGTGCAGTATGCCTCCTTGGAGGTGTCCCAGCCAGGATTTGGGGTTTGTGTTGGGGCACATCGAGAGGAATGCCCCCTAGCTTATGGCATATGTGGCACCCAGCCTCTAGAATGGTTCTGCCTCCTGCGATTCACACTCTTGTATAGTACCCTCCCACAGCATGAGCTGACTTGTGTGATCAACAGGATATTGTGGAAATGATGGAATGTGACTTCCAAGGCTAAGTCATAAAAGACATTGTGGCTTCTGCCCTTTGCTCTGTCTTGGATCACTTACTCTGGTGGAAGACAGGGGCCATGTTGTGAGGATGCTCAAGGAAGCCTATGGGGAAGTCCTTGTAGTGATGAATAGAGGCTTTCTGCTAACAGCCAGCATGAGCTTGCCACCTGTGTGAGGGAGGCAGCCTGGAAGTCACTCCTCCACCCCAGTCATACCTTTAGATGACTGCAGTTCCAACTGACATCCTGATTCTGCCACCTTTTACAAGAGAAACAGAGCCAGACCACACAGTTAAGCTAGAGATATAAATGTTTACTGTTGTAAGGCAATATGCTTAGGGATGATTTGTTACACAGCATTAGATAGCTAATCATCAAAGCAAAAGGGAACAGAGCAGAGAGAACTGTTTGGAGCCCTGCCAAATTATTCTAATTCTGGTGAGATACCCAACCAGTGTCCCAGTGATGGGCACATGACCCTCACTTGGCACAAATGACTCTCCATCTCCTTGGCTCCTTTCTAACTGAAGCTTCTGGAAGTCTGAGTTGAACTGAGAGCAAGGCAGTAAAAAGTAGAAAGGTGAGGAGAAGAAAGTTCAAGTGCTCTGTACTTCAGCCCAATAAAGGAATGTGAAAGCAAACAGTGGTAACTGGACTGTGCATTTCCTTAACTGTGTTTGACATGAATTCCTGTGCTCTGCTCTTTTAAAAGGAGATAGAAACAGCATTTGCTTCCATCTCTTTATTTTTTGTTGTTTCTTGGTTTTTTTTACTGTTTTATTTATTTCTGAGAGAGAGAGAGACATCTGAGCAGGGGAGGGTCAGAGAGAGAGGGAGATACAGAATCTGAAGCAGACTCCAGGCTCTGAGCTGTCAACACAGAGCCCGACGCGGGGCTCAAACCCACGAACTGCGAGATGATGACCTGAGCCGAAGTCGGATGCTTAACCAACTGAGCCACCCAAGCGCTCCTTCCATCTCTTTAAAAGTAAGTGAATCAGGGCATCTGGGTGGTTCAGTCAGTCAAGCATCCGACTTCAGCTCAGGTTATGATCTCCAAGTTCCTCGGTTCGAGCCCCGCATCGAGCTCTGTGCTGACGGTTCAGAGTCTGGAGCCTGCTTCAGATTCTGTGTCCCCCTCTCTCTCTGCCCCTCCCCTGCTCATGCTCTGTCTCTCTGTCTCTCAAAATAAATAAACATTTAAATTTTTTTTAAAAAAATAAAAATAAGTGGATCAAACTCAGTGTAGGATTTTGCAGAGCTGAATTTTTTTTCCTCCTATAATTAGGGAAAAGGAGAGGAAGTTTGTCTACATTTTCTACATATGGATCATAGATAGATATGAGGGACCTGAGAGATGGCGAAAACGTGGTCTTTCAGTAAATAAATCAAATAACTTACAGTCTAAATAAATAAATATCTCTGCTGGGAAGAAATCACAATTGGTTAGGAAACAGGACATACGGTCACATACAGACATGGGGTCATCTGGGTAGACTTTTCAATCTGAGGATGATATGAACTCTGCCTGTAAACTTCTATGGGAGGAACCCTGCAAAACCCATATTTGCTGTCAACTTCTTCAATATGTTGCTATTTCCAAATTTTATAAAGTGCTGGATGTTGAAAGCCACCATACCATTTAGTTACTTAGTCATCTAGGAAACTCATGGCAATAGTGAATGGCTTTGATTTTTTTTTTTATGAAATCATTTTTTTCCTTTAAAAAAACTGAGATAATAATTTATATACCATAAATTTCACCATTTAGAGTGTACCGTTCAGTGGGTTTTAGTACAAGGTTATATAACCATCACCACTAATTCCAGAATAGTCTCATCACCCCAAAAAGAAACCTTGTACCTGTTAGCAGTCACTCTCCACTTCCTTCCCTCAGCCCCTGGCAACCACTAACCTACATTCTGTCTCAACAGATTTTCCTATTCTGGACATTTTATATAAATGGAATCATACAATGTGATATTTTGTGACTGATTTCTTTCATATAGCATAATGTTTTTGAGGTTCATCCATGCTGTAAAGCAGGAATCAGTATTTTATTTCTTCTTATTGCTGGACAAGTTTCCATAATATGGATCTAATACATTTTGTTTATCCATTCATCATTGATGGGTGCTTGGGTTGTTTCCAGTGAGAAGGTTTTTGTTTTTTGTTTTTTTTAATGTTTATTTATATATTTATTTAGGGGAGAGAGAGAGCGCACATGCAGGCACACACAAGTTGGGGAAGGACAGAGGGAAAGAGAGAGAAAATCCCAAGCAGGCTGCACGCCCAGAGTAGAGCCTGACCCAAAGCTCAGTCTCAGGACCATGAGATCATGACCTGAGCCAAAACCAAGAGTGGGTCACTCAACTGACTGAGCCACCTAAGTGCCCCTCCAGTGAGAAGTTTTTAAGGAAGCTCGATCTTGTTGTGTTCAATATGATTGTAAGTGATGCTTCCTGTCCCCTCTCTGGTCACCATAGAACTCCCCCAGGAAGCAGTAGGCTCTGCTGTTGCAATGCATTAAGAAAGGAATACTGTGTACTTTAAGGATGAAATCGGCTACGTAGCTCTGGATTGACCACAGGAAGTCCCACATCATGAAATTCCCCCCTGGGTATTTTTCCTGGTATTCAGGCAATGTAGTGATTATCTCAAGCCTACCCCAGTGAGCTTGCTAGAATTCCCTTTGCTTTGCAGCCCTTCTGTTTCCAAGCTTAATGACAGTAGATGTGCTTTTACTTCGTCATTTGACCAAATGACCACCCTGTTCCAGCCAAGAAATGAAGTAGACAATCCTTCTTAACTGGCCATGTGTGGAGTGTGGAGAAGAGGCTGAGTTGTGTGTGAGCAGGAGAACAGAGATGATGACTAGGAAGGAGTCTTTTTTAAGAAAAAACACATTATTCATCAGTCAGCCAGTCACTGTACATTTTCAGCCCTTCTGTGGTCTGGCCCTGTACCAGGCACTGTGGGACACACATCACTTCCTCTTTAAGACCTTAGGGCCTAGATAGGGAGGCTATGATATATCACAGTAGCTGATGACCAAAAAGCCCAGCTTCAATAGTATGAACAGGAATTGCCTTGCACACAGAAACTAATCAGATATTATGCCAGAAAAACCAAAGGCCTGGACCTTTGGAAGGAAAATAACTGCAAATAAGAGAAGTGTAAAGAAATGACACCGGGTTACCTGGGTGACTCCGTTGGTTAAACGTCCGACTTTGGCTCAGGTCATGATCTCATCAAGGTCCATGAGTTTGAGCCTCACGTAGGGCTGACAGCCCAGAGCCTGGAGCCTGCTTCAGATTCTGTGTCTCCCTCTCTCTCTCTGCCCTCCCCTACTCATACTCTGTGTCTCTCTTCTTCAAAAAGTAAATAACCATTAAAAAATATTTTTAATGGATGAATATGAAATATTAATATCCATTAATATTTTAATGGATTTTTTATTTATGAAAGAGAGAAAGAGAAAGAAAGAAAGAAAGAAAGAAAGAAAGAAAGAAAGAAAGAAAGATGACACCTCTGGTTATTTACTAGAAAATTAGTAAGAAAATAGAAGGAAAAAAAGAGAATAGGAAAAGCTAGATGTGCCCGTTATTAAGTCATTAGTCCCCAGCTGCTGGCTGGGATGATACACTTTTCTCTCTTTCTAGCTGCCACCCAACATGCTCTACTGTGGGAGCCTGCAAGGCTGGACTAGGGACACAGGGCTTGCTTCTTCCTGTGTGCCTCCTGTTCCTGCCAGCATCACGCCAGCAATGAGTCTGCGCCTCACTGCTGCAGCTCCTTCCAGGGAGCAACAGACACCCTGCTCAGGGACCCCGGAAGCGTTCAGGCAGCAGCCCCTCCTCAGAGGCTGAGTACCAGCTCCACAGAGCCCCTCGTCCAAGTTGTAAGTTTCAGCAGTTCCAACCTCTCTCTTTCGTTCCCTCGGCCTTAGGAGTGGCAGTTGCTACATCTGTGATAAGTTAGCATTCTCTTTTTGTCTTGTCAACTACCTTGTTACCATGAGTTAACAATCATTGATTTCAAATTGTCTGTTAAAATAAATGGAGTGGTTCTATTTCCCCCGCAGCCTCTAAACCTAACCGATAGAGTGGATCCAGAGAAACCGAGGCTACTTTTGCTCTCCAGGGGTGACCATTTCTGAAGGAATATTCTACTTTGGTTAGGAGATGGCCAGAATTGAGTGCCAGGAAGTCCACACCCTACAGCAGAGGTTTCCAACCATGCCGTGTGAGCCAGAATTAGGAAGACTTTTCATTCAATAGATAAATTTGGTTTCCTAGGTATATAGCTTAGGAAGGAATAAGGATTGAATGAAACTGGGTGAACATTGCACAGCCCCCCACAGCATCTTTGCATATGCATTCTGTTCTTGTGTGGATGATACTTCAGATATCCAGAAGCCAAACTAGGAAGACTGTACCCCAGAGTGCGACCCTGTAGTGTCAATTGTTAAGAGTACCTATTGAGACCTTTACTTACCCTTTTAATGCTTCCTTCAAAAGACTTAATTTTTGGGGTGCCTGGCTGGCTCAGTGGGTTAAGCATATGACCTTGGCACATGTCATGATCTCTCAGTTTGTGAGTTTGAACCCCACATCAGGCTCTCTGCTGTCAGTGCCATGCCCACTTTGGATCCTCTGTCCCCCTCTCTCTCTGCCTCTCCAGTACTCACACTGTTTCTCACTCTTTCCCTCTCAAAAATAGACATACGTACATACATACATACATACATACGTACATACATATTATTAGCCTTAAAAAAAGATTCAATTTCTTTTTTTCTTTAAGAGGTCATTTTTTTAAAGAAAGATAGAAAGAATTCATGAACAGAGGAGAGGGACAGAGAGAGAGAAAGAGGGAGAGAGAACCTTGAGCAGGCTCCACATAAGTGGAGATGGCTCCACAGAGCCAGATGCAGGTCCAATCCCACAACTCTGGGATCATGATCTGAGCCAAAATCAAGAGTCAGATGCTTAACCAAATGGGCCATCCAGGCACCCCTATAAGCTTTATTCAATTTCTGACCTATGGCTTGTAAAAAGGGTCTTTAGACAGCATGAAGAGATAGCAGAAACCACTTGCTAATGACAAAACTGAATGAGCAGTTAATTTATTACAGTGACCAGCCAACAATACTAGAATGAAGAAAAGTGGACTTCTCCATTGAGTATAATATGCAACCATTTCATAATGATTCTTGGGTAAAAGTATATCATAGTCTTTGAGGGCATTGACAAATCTTAAGGTCATTCTAATCCATCTGGTAAAGTGTATGTTACAATTGCTGCTGGTTAGCAAGAGTATTTTAAGCATAGGGGAAAAATCTATAAATTAGTTTGTTGAGAGTTACTGTATCCGTCTATGTACCTGAACACTCATCTGTGTCTTTTCATCTTAAAAAATGAACAGTCCCTGAAGCAACGCTTAACCTGTTCCTAATTGCCTCAAAAGAGTTGATCCCTTTTTTGTTGATGATTCTTCCCATGTCTGATAAACAAAACAGCTCTCACTATCAGTTGAGTGATAAAAACATGGAGATTACCAAACATGCCTAATTATTTCTAGCATCTTTCTTTTTATAAAGTAAAAAAGTAGACTTTTGGTAGATATCAAACAGCATCTAAAAAGTGCCAAATAAGATTCATGTGCAAAAAATACCTTGCTGCCTTTCGTTTGAATTTGGGGGAAGAGTTACCAGAGGAGATTGAGCCCTCATTTCAGATGGAAGCATAGGTGCTTGAGAACTTGGCTAGGTGGCTAATCAGGGTAACAATGCAATATATATGTGTGTGTGTGTGTGTATTTTTTTTTTTTTACAAATAGTTTATTGTCAAGTTGGTTTCCATATAACACCCAGTGCTCATCCCCACAAGTGCCCTCAATGCAATATTTTTAAATAAACAGGGCATGGGCACCGGGGTGGCTCAATCGGTCTGACTCTTGGTTTTGGCTTAGGTCATGATCTCACAGTTTGTGAGCTCAAGCCCTGTGTCAGGCTCCATGCTGACCGTATAGAGCCTGCTTGGAATTCTCTCTCTCTCTCTCTCTCTCTCTTTCCCTCCCTTTTGCCCCTCCCCTGATTGCTCTCTCACCACCAGCACAGAGCCTGATGTGGGGCTCACACTTATGAACCATGAGATCATGACCTGACCCTAAACCAAGAGTCAGATGCTTAACTGACTGAGACATCCAGGTGCCCCAGAAGTGAGGAACTTTTGATGTTGGTTCAAAAGCACCAAAAATTAATGGGCTTCTGAGAAAGAATACTCAGTTGATGTAAGTCGTGTGTGCTATCAAGGCAGATTACACAGATGTTAAATAATCTTTTACTACCTTTGGTGAAAAGCAGACTAAAAACCCCAAGATCAGTTTTGAACCATGCATCTTCTCTTCATCATACATAATTTATTTGCTTATTCATTTTAATATTCATATGTATGTATATATATTTAAACATGTACAGTTATATATAAAGTTAAATGACAACCTTACCTTTAAAATGTAATTAACCTTTCATTACATGACAAGGTATACCATATTGAATTTCGTCTTCATTGATGCTTTAAAAAAAAAATATATATATATATATATAAGCTACATTTGGTGACCCAGTTCTTTTCTCTCTTCTTCTCTGTGAATTTCAAGTTTCTTAAAAATATTTCAGGCAGCCAAAGACTTCTCATTAATTAACTGAATATTCTATAATATTAATCTAAAGTCTTAGTGGGGCACGTGGCTAGCTCAATCGGTAGAGCACGTTGGCTCTTGATCTTGGGGTTGTGAGTTTGAACCCCATGTTTGGGGTAGATTTCACTTTTTTAAAAAGGCTTAGTGTTTTAAGGATCTTGAATATTATGTTTAAGCTGCAATTATAAGAATAACACAGTCATTGCTATTAAAGTTTGTCAAGAGAGATGACCATTAGAAATTTTCCAAGGGGTAGAAAATGAGTGGTGCCTGGCTGGCTCAGGCGGCATAGCATGCAAGTCTTGATCTCAAGGTCATGAGTTCAAGTCCCACATTTGTCATGGAGCCTACAAGAAAGAAAGAAAGAAAGAAAGAAAGAAAGAAAGACAGAAAGAAAGAAAAGAGAGAGAGAGAAAGAAAAAGAAGGAAGGAAGAAACTTTCCTAGGACATTGAAGGTGAAGTAATGAAATCCAAAGGATTTGAAGCATTGTCTGAAATGCACAAGAACAAATCCATTTTTTATTTTTTATTAACACATTTATTGTTATAATTTAATTTAGTTGAATGCACATATTTGCATTCCCATAATCTTAAATATTTTGTGGAAAACAATGATCATTTGTCTGACCCATAAAACCAGTATCAAAAAATTAGAAAGTTCAAATTAATTCAGCTTTCCAAAGAAAACAAGACCAAAACAAAAACAAAAACAAAAAAACCCTGAGTCTTGCCTAAGATGAGATACACATTTATATTACACCCCACACTGTGGATAAAATGAAGCTAAAGCTATAGAGCTGTTTTTAAACCAAAATTGTCAAATCAGTCTTATCTGTTCAAGGATTCACCTCAATTGAGAGTATTGGTGAATGTGGATCCAGATATAATTCTGCATTCATTTATCAAATATTAAAAATACTTCATAGCAGTTCACCTTAATACTTTCTTATGACTGTGTGGACTTTATTTTCTGTATTCATAATCAAAATGCTTTGGCATTTGAGGCCTTGATCCTGGACAGACTGCACCTCCCAGGGCTAGCCAATCCCTAGAGAGCCAACACTCTTCTCTCAGAGTGTCTTTGATATATAAAGCAACTAGTTCAGAGCCTACACCTGACCATCTCTTTTATCAAAGTCTTCACACACCAAGCCCTAAACCACCTCAGCACTAAGTGTCAGGCAGGTAGGGAAATTACCCAGCAAAATTACTCAAAGCACCCAATGCTAAGTTTACTCATTACTTCTACCCTGCCTCACCCATTCCTTCCTATGAACTACAATAAAGGCTTTGGGCTGTATTCCCTGCTTCTGATCAGCCCTGATGCTTCCCCATGTGGCCTTATGTCACATGCCTAGCCTCCTGCTTCTAGGAATCTGTAAGTATAAACTTCTTTTCATGACAATTGTTTCCATTGTCTCTATGTCTTACCATCCCTGATTTTTTAAAATACTGGCTTTTTAAAAATACCTGGCTAGCTCAGTAGATAGAACATACAGCTCTTGATTTTGGGGTTGTGAGTTCGAGCTTCATGTTGGGTGTAGAGATTATTTAAAAACAAAATGTTTTTTAAAAAATCCCAGATTCATTTTTAACAGACTGCTAATTGTTACCTCATTTTTTATTTGCATTTCTTTTCCTTCTCTTGAGATCCCCATAATGAGTCTGAGTGACAGGTTCCTGTTATCTGTTAGCCAAGTATCCCTCAACAAAGACAATCACAGACATACAGACAGATCATCATACATGGCCAATCACTTTTCCTCAGTGGGAAGGGCAAAGGTTTTCCTCACATACAGATGCACAAACAAGAACCTCAAGCTCCAGTGCTATAACTTTAGCCATGGGTGAGACACAAACACAGACACTAACACGAGTGCCTACCGTAAACAAAAAACAGAAGTAAACTTATGTAGGTAAACACCTCTGAGAGTGCAGAATTAGACAGGCAGAAAGTGTGGGCCACTACTTTCTCCCCATCCACTCCGGGATCTTGCATGATTCCATCCCGTGGAATTCCTTAAACAACGAAATGTTGACCGAAGCCTCCAAGCCCAGGTCTCCACCACCTTTGGAGACTTTTCTCAGACTTCCCAGCACAACAGTGGTTCCCCAGAGCCTTACCTAGGCTCCCAGCCTTTAAGCTGGAAGATGAGCATTTAACTTCAAACCTCATCTACCTGACCTCTCCGATCAGCACTCCTGGGACCCAGACCAGGCCTTTCAACTCTCCCCGGAAAGACAGTAATCAGGTCCTAGTGATTTCCAGCAGGTGCACAGACATGACTTAGAGAGCCACATTTTCTGTTTCTAACTTTTGAAAGACAAAAAACAGCTCATCCACAACAGACAGATAGGTATGACCACCAGACTTTGATGTATAAGAACTCCGAAAATGAGCCAAATTTGCCAGATTTGGGCCAAAATTCACTGGTTAGTTGAAGCAACTCTGAACTCGGAAGGTCAGGGAGACACAAAGTATCTCAAACTTTTGTTTTCTGTGAGGTTCTTGATCTGGGGGTTGCTCTTTCCTCTAGTGAGTCCTTGTGAGGGAGTAGGACCTTGGAAATTGTGAAATTGTTACAATGACAATAACAATCATTATTCATCGAATGAAGTTACATTCTTCTTCGGCAAATCAGCTGAGCCTTAGTTTGGCCTATTAGGACACATTCTCAGATGATATTTAAACATCACTCAGACATCTGTGCCTTATTTCCAAGTTTTGTATCATTTTCCCTGAATAAAGTTTCATTTCTGGAATGTAGAACCAAAGACCACAAGTAAAGGCAACTTCAAGTACTCGATTTTCTGATTCCTAAGAAATGAGAAAATATTACCAGATAACTTTCAAACACAGTCAGATGTGAAAAGTGTTCATAGGCTTTGAATTCAACATTCCACTGCTAAAAATCTATGCTACAGAAGTATATGGAAGTGCATGTGCCCAGAGCTTCATGCTCAAAGAAGTTTGTTTTGGTGCCCTTTATCACAGAGAGGAACTGGAAACAAAGGAAAGGGTTCCTTAATGATATGTAGTAGAAGCTCTGACCCCTTCAACAGTCTGGGACTTTATCCTCACTCCGCTCCTCACCAAGTATGTGTCCTGAACCCCTGGCCTTGCCTTCCAAGTTTGTAAAATTAGGACTAACAATGCCCAGGGTTGGATTGCCCAGTATGCAGATGTGCACAGGCCCTCGCAAAGCAGAAGCACCAAAGAAAATGCTTTTGAAGGAATCTAATGTTTGATGGGAAAAAAAAAAAACCCACTATAATAGTTAGAATAAAGTATACTTTCTTATGCATATTTTATGGTTTTTTGTTTGTTTGTTTTTAGTTTATGAACAACATGGTGCTCCCATGATCTCATTGGAAAGGAAAACTGAATCAAACTGACAAGAGAGCTTAGCAAGAGAAAAGATTATTTTAATCATGTGTGTATGGGAGTTCACAAAGCAGTGTGATTCAAAGGGGCAATTAGAACTGGGGATTACAAATTTGGGGGTTACGTGCCATCCTAAGAGATGAAGCAGGGGAGAAGGAGTGTAAAACTCCCTTGAACCAAAAGGTGAGGGGCTTGCAAATGAGGAAATACCAACCATTGTTTGATCTCAAACTCTATTTGGGTTAAAGATCAGGGGTTGAGCAACATAGCTCCTTCTGGCTGCAGCAAGCCCCTGAGATGTAAATCTTGAATGAACATTGTGATTAGAACAGTCAAACATGTTCTTCAAGCAACTGTTAAGCAACCCCCACCTCTAACCACAAAATTCTCGCTTCTGTACACCGGCTTCGCCCCCCTCCCTATATAAACCCTGAGCTATGGCTCAGCGGGGCGCTCTTCCGAGGACTCTTTGGGTTCTCGGCCGGACTAAAATAAACCTGGATAACCAACTCCTTTTGTGTTTTGTGGGCTTTGTCCTCGGTGATTCTCCTTTGGAAAGGTGGTCTAACAGGAGGAGGGCACAGTCTGAAAAAACTAAATGAGCCCTGAAGGAAGTGGATGGGACTCAGGATAGTTTTGTGACAATAGTATTTGGGGATGGTGCTGACTTCTCTGGGAAGATTAATGGCACCTGGGAAGGGAATTTATGACAACTGAGTTCTTTTGGAAGGCTCTGCTTTTAGGCAGATAAGGGATTTCAGGACTCAGAATATTTCCATTCCAACTCAAAATAGTTTTTATACCATAGTCACAGAGACTTAAATGAACCCCTTCAGTCTTCTCCTAACCACGAGTACTCTTTGTCAGTGATTGGTTGTTACACGGATAAGCTACTTGAGAATTTGGGAATGAGGGAAGTTGGATGGCTCCAGAAGGTGAACTGTAAACCCTGTGACTAAAGGATCAGAGAGCAGATATGCAAAGTTACTGAAAGAGGCTCAGCTGCCAGGCAGGACTTGACTGCAACCTGATTAAATATATTAACATATCTAAAGAGAGTGTGTCTTTAGAAAGAGGGCTGAATTTTCCCCTCCCAGGTAGTTACTCTACTTCCCCCAACTGCTTGCTTCCCATAAATGTGGGGTTTGAATTAGGCTGGCAATGAACAACACCTCCATCTATTATTGACCACCAGATGCCAGACATTGGGCTAAACGTCTTTAGTTCGTTATCATATTTGAGTTTCACAGTAGCCTGAAGCCCAAGTATTATTAACCCATTTAACAAATATTTAAAGGGTGTTGCCCAGGAGATCACCCACGCTCTCAGGTGGCAAAGCCAAGACCAAACCTCAGAATCCCAGCTCCTGCCCTCCATGCTGCCATGGTCCAGACTCCAGTCCAGATATCCCTCCCCTGGACCTTGAGTGGTTGGTCAGAAATCCCCCAGACCAAACTTGTTCATTTTGACAGTGGACCAAAGAAATGGAAAAAAAGTCCAGCTCTCCTACCTCCTATTCGAGTGACCCACAAAAACATAAACCTTGCAGGGTCTTCACCACCCAAGATGTCTAAAACCTGGGAGGTGTCAAATCCAAGCATCGCTGTGCAAGAGAAGCAGACAGTCTCCGTCTGAGCCCTGGTTCTGCAAACGACTACCTAGGTGATATGGAAGAAGTTGCTAAGCCTCTTTGAACCTAATTTTCTCATTTTAAAATGAGAGCAGCGGGCCTGTATCTTAGCACTACCATCCTGGGATTCTGTGGTTCAATAAAAAAGGTAAAAGTCTCCTTAGGGGTAGAGTTTGCAAGCAGAGAGACTGAGTCCTCACTGAAGTGTTTCCAATTCCAGTGATAAAGCTATTTTTAGATCTGATATGGTTCCCTCATGCATGTTGCATGTTACAGGATGGTTTTCTGGGTCAACCTTTCTCAGATAAACTGTCACCTAATCCATGACCAAGACATTTGTTGCTATAGAGTAACAGCTTTTCCCACACTATCATTGGCTATTTTGAGATTTCTTTGCCCCAGTTATCTGACTGGACTTCAAAGAACTGTGATGTAGGGGCCCCGCGTGTCTTTGTTTGAAAGGCGTATCTTGGAGGTTCCAGTCTGTGACATGTGGTTTCATGCATTCATTCATTCAGTAATTTGTTTTTCTGGAGAGTCCACTTTGTGCCAGGAACTTAGAATACAATATGAGCAATAATAGACAGGATCTCTACCACCAAGAAGCTTACGCTGTGGTGAGAAGACATCAATTAAATAATATTACAAAATTTTGTTGTGACTGTAATGAGAGTGCTACAAAGGAAAAATACAGGATGCCCTAAGAACCTAAAATTGGAAGCTCAGAGAAGGTCCTTAGGGAGGCGCTATTTGAACTGAGTTCTGAAAGTTGAGTGTAATTAAGTAGGTGCCAAGGAAAGGTAGATACATTCCTAGAAGAGAAAAAAGTATCAGCAGAAGTCTATGAAAAGAAGAATCATGAGACTAAAAGAAAGCTAGTGTAGTTGAGCACAGAGATCAAGGGCATGTCAGGGAGGAAAATCTTTTCCTCTACCCTCTTAGGTTCAGTGCTAGCAGCCTGTGAATTAAACTAACAAAAGATAGCTTAACAGGAGAAAAAATTATTCATACATATATATATGTATGTATATATATATATTTGCATATGTGGGAGCTCACAAAAGAAGTAGCTCAGTAAATGGTTAAAGTCAGAGGTTTCTATATCAATATAGTCGGAAATGAGATGAGAGGGAAGGCCTCTATGAAAAGAACAAATAAGTTTCTTTAGGTGAGACAAATGGGTTTCTAGAAGAACAAATGGGAGATCAAAAAGTTTGTGATAAGGTTTGCTCATGCAGGTACAAGTGGTCTCTCTGACTTCATCATGGTCATAAAGCTCCTAGAGAGGGAGTTCATGGTAGGTTCATGGTAGGTTGCTCTTGGTCTCATTTCCAGAAGCAAAAGCCACCCTGAACAGGGAATTAGTGGCATCCTTATCTCCTAGAAATTGCTGCATTTAGTCAGATAAGGGAAACTCTAAGAAGGCTTCTTTGTGCATCTGTTGACTCTCAAATGTCTTCAGTTTAAAAGAATCTTCATACTGTTTCTGGGGTTCTAAGTGGGTTTCCACAGGTGGCTGATGCAAGCTGATGCTGGAGAGGCAGTGGGACCAAGATGGCGCACAACACTATGTTAGGCTGTGGGCACTGGGAAGAATTGAAGGGTTTGAAGCAGAACTAGAGGACTAGATATGTATTTGCTAAACTTGGGGTGTTTTTGAGAACTCTAAGAGGGGATGGTGAATAGGCAGCTAGCAGGATGTACCAGCCTGGAACTCAAAAGAGAGCTCTAAAAACCTTTGTATGAGTCATCTACATATAGATGGCAATTATAGACCAGCATAGTTGAGGTTGCCTAAGGAAGGAATGTATAGAAACGTAGTGTTCTTTCCCACCCACCTATAAATTAAAAAAAAAAAAAGAAAGAAAGAAAGAAGGAAGAAGGGAGAAAGGGTGGGAGGAAAAGAAAAGGAAAAAGTTGTAGGGAAGGAAAGCTAGTTTGCAGGAAAACAACCCATTTCTAGCTTTGCTGACAGGAACTCTGTGAAATTGCAACTGTGTTATTTCTATGACCTTATTGCAACTCTGACGTTCCAGTTGTCCTTTCATCTGGAAAATGGGATTTACTTTACTTCTGCTATTTAAAGAGGCTGATAAAGCTCAAATATGAAAATTCTTATAAAATATAAAGTATTATATTATTATTACTAATGTTATTATATCATTGTTGGCTGAGAAGGGAAGGAATGTGAAATGGAGAAAAAGAACATGTGTAAGTTTATTAATTTACCACACACTGTGCCAGCCAATTTGCATTATTAATCCTCACTAGAGCAAGACAGAGGCCAGAGTCCCACTTTACAGATGAGAAACTGAGCTAAGACTCAGCAAGGTAAAGAGATTGCCTATATGGTTTCAGAGCTTGGACATAAAGAACTACAATTCACACTCACAGCTGAACACTATGGCTCATTCTTTTCCTTTTAAAAGTTATTTCTCTCCAACTGTGCAACACCCCCCACATAGATTTTTCAGTTCAACCTGTGCAATACAAAGGGAATAGAATGTCATAGGGTCATAAAGGTTGGGCTGAGTCACTCCTCCAGGCTGGTAAAGCTCTTGTTCTGACACTGGGGAAATGAAGAACCTCAGCCTTAGTTCCTATTGTTCTGCTGCTGGACTTGCAGTTTGGCAAAGTGTTACATTTATTTTCTCGTGTTATTTATTTACTCATGTATGTCCTCACCGACTTTTTATATGAAGAATTAGTAGCTGTTTATCTAATCTAAAGAGCTGGGGGGTGCACCTGCATGGCTCAATTGGTTGAGTATCTGACTCTTGATTCCCGCCCAGGTCATGATCTTGCAGTTCATGGGTTCGAGCCCTACACTAGGCTCTGCACAGATAGTGCACAGACTCTGTCTGTGCAGAGCCTGCTTGCGATTCTCTCTCTCTCCCTCTCTCTGCCCCTTCCCTGCTCTCTCTCTCAAAATAAATAAACATCAAAAATATATTTAAAAAGTAAAAAAAAAATTAAAAATAATAAAGAGCTAGAAATCTGTAAAATCCTCATCACTGGGTCATGTAGATCAAATCCTACTACATCATGTGTATTCCCAAGCCTCAGCCAACCAGTTTTCTATCTTTCTTCCATTTCTCTCACAGTACAGAAACAAGTACTATAAAAACAAGTACTGTTCTCAATAGAACAAACAGCAAGGAAAAACTTTGGACAGTGTAGATGTGTTGTTATTCAGCAACTCTTTAGTGAGAACCTTAAACTCTATGGAGGACACATATGTGTATCTACACACATTAAGTGGTTCCTACTCTCAAGGAGCTTAACTCCACATATCACCTAACAACCATCCTCCTGGACACTGCAAGTGAGAGATAGATGCTCTTACTTCCAAGGAAGGTCAGAAAGGTTACTGTGACACGGGAGGTTGAAGACACATTCACAGCAGAAGAGCTGCTTGAGTTTTGAAGAAAAGACAGGGGAGAGGCACCTGGGTGGCTCTGTCAGTTAAGCGACCAATGTCAGCCCAGCCCATGATCTTGCAATTCGTGAGTTCGAGCCCCATGTCGGGCTCTGTGCTAACAGCTCAGAGCCTGGAGCCTGCTTCTGATTCTCTCTCTCTCTCTCTCTCTCTATGCCCCTCCCCTGCTCACGCTCTGTCTCTCTCTCCTTCAAAAATAAATAACATTAAAAAAAAAAAAGACAGGGTCCAAAGAGTGCACAGGAGGGCATTCCGGGCAGAGGGAACCACAAGAAAAAAGGCACAGAGGTCAGAACTAAGAAAGGCAAGCTTAGGCATAGGGACAGGACCTGCCTAAGAGAAGCAAGAGTGCGATTGGAGAGCGACGGTTGGACATGTGGGTGAGGGGCATAGAATGGAGGGCATCAATTGCTGAGTCAGCTTCACCCAGGGTTCCTCCATCTCAGCACTAATGGCATACTGGACCAGATTGTTCTTTTTGTATGGAGAGTAGAGGTGGAAGGAAGGAACCCTTTTCTGGTTAGGGATGACTAGCAGCATCCTTGAGTTCTACCCACTAGATGCCAGTAGTACCCTCACTGCCTGTTGTCCTTCCCACTCAGTTGTGACACACACAAAAATATCTTCAGACATTGCCAAATGTCCCCTGGGGGTCAAAATTGCTCGGTGGGCTGCGAACTACGGGGTTAAGGCATTGTAATAGTATGTGTGATCTGTGTGATTTCTCTCGGAGTCGGCAGGTCTGTTGTTTGTTGTGAACTGGCTTCATTCTTCCATGCACCATCAGGGCTCCCGTGCTCACGGCACTATGACAGCGACCTACAGCCCAGAGAGAATCCATCTTCCTGGTGGATTCAGTCGTGGGTGGTGTCCTGCTTCACCAGCCCCTACTTCAGCATGCCTAGGGAATGACGTAGGGGAGCAAGAACAGGTACAATGCAGCAAGCCAAGAATTAACAAGAGCCTGCCATCTGAGTGGAGATGACACACTTAAAGATATTAAACAAAACCAAATGGAGAGTTCTGGGGCAATTTATTATTAACATCAAACCCATGCGGATGACACTGTTGACAAAACAGAAAACAAGTGTTGATGAGGATGTGGAGAAATTGGAACGCTTGTGCACTGCTGGTGGGAATGTAAACTGTACAGCTGCTGTGAAAAAGAGTATGGAGTTTTCTCCAAAAATTAAAACTAGAACTACCCTGTGATCTAGAAATTCCAATCCTGGGTATGTATCCAAAAAATTGAAAGCCAGGTCTCAAAGAGCTGCTTATACACCCATGTTCCAAGCAGCATTATTCACAGCAACTTAAAATGTGGAAACAACCAGGTGTCCATCAACCAATGAATGGATAAGCAGATTATGGTATATACATACAATGGAACACTATTCAGTTTTAAAAAGGAAATTCTGCAGTATGCCACAACATGGATGACCCTTGAAGACAGTATGGTAAGTGAAATAAGCCAGTCAAAAGAGACACATACTGGGGCGCCTGGGTGGCTTAGTCGGTTAAGCGTTCGACTTTCGCTTGGGTCATGATCTCGCGGTTCGTGGGTTCGAGCCCCGCGTCGGGCTCTGTGCTGACTGCCAGCTCAGAGCCTGGAGCCTGTTTCGGTCTGTGACTCCCTTTCTCTCTGACCCTCCCCTGCTCAGGCTGTCTCTCTCTCTCTCAGAAATAAATAAAACATTAAAAAAAAAAAAAGAAGAATGGTGGGAAAATGCCCTATTTCCTTCTGAACATTGAACCCATTAGCAATAAGATGACAACTGTGACTGTCCCAGAGTTGGACAGTGAAATGCTGTTCAATTAGACCTGGCATCAAGCCAAATAGAGTCCCCGATTAACACCAGCTGGGGTGTTAGAAGCTGATATATTGTTTTCTTGGCCTGTGTGACTGGCAGGTTGTTGATTTAAGAACCCTATAAAAATGTTTACCTTCATTCTGGCTTTTCCTAATTAGAGATTCTAGAACTGCAAGCTTTCCTCAGGGCCTCTGACATGGGGAATGGAATGTCAGGCATTGGAACAGAGTATGTGTGCGGCTGGGTGACCCACATAGCTGAGTCTCATATCTCCTTACAGGCCCTTCTGCAACCAGTTCCCTCCCACTTTCATCTGGAAAGAAAGACTTGTGAAATACCTGTCTTGGAGCCTAGAAAACTTTAAAAATGTCATTCCATTACTGTTAGAATGAGTATTCGAAAGGCTAAATTCCATTGTAGTGATAGCTAGCATTTGTCTAATATTTAGATACTAGATACCTAAAGGTGTTACCAGTGCATCATGAGGAATCTGAGGCTTGGAAATGGTGGAGGGCCTGCCAAGGACACACAGATGGTGACTTGTACACTGAGACTTTGAATGCCCTTCTCTGTGTCTCCTGAATGCCCTTAACTTTAACACATCAGTAGTCAGACCTGCCTACGTGGGCTGCTGATGGATCCCCTCAAGCCCTCACAAATAGAAATTTTCTCCATCCAGACATGCTTACATCGAGCCTGGGGGACTCACAGCATTCTTGTCTGTATCCTCGTCTGTCTGTCTGTCTTTATTTATTTATTTATTTATTTATTTATTTATTTATTTATTTATTTTTGAGACACAGAGAGAGGGAGTATGAGCATGGGAGGGGCAGAGAGAGATAGAGACCCAGATTCTGAAGCAGGGTCCAGGCTCTGAGCTCAGTGCAGAGCCCGACATGGGGCTCAAACTCACAAACTGTGAGATGATGACCTGAGCCAAAGTCAGGTGCTTGACTGGCTGAGCCACCCAGGTGAATCGTCTGTCTCCCCTTCTTGACCAGCTTCCACCCAAGTAGCTGCAGAGAACCTATGACAGTTCCCTTCTTGCCCTTTAAAAAAAAAAAAAAGTTTCTTTCGCTTATTTATTTACTGTAGAAAGTTAGAAAACTCCTGAAAAGCACTGGAGGAGAAAAAATTATTCATGATTACAAAACCTTGAGATAAGCTTTTAAAACAGCTCGATGTATTTCCTTCACATACAAGGTGTTTTTCCGAGGCCTCTTGTCTCCAGACTCTCATACTAGTTCCTTTTTTTTTTAATGTTTATTTATTTCTAGGAAACAGAGAGAGAGAGAGAGAGAGAGAGAGCGAGCGTGAGCAGGGGAGGGTCAGAGAGAAAGGGAGTCACAGACTGAAACAAGCTCCAGGCTCTGAGCTGGCAGTCAGCACAGAGCCCAACGCGGGGCTTGAACCCACGAACCGCGAGATCATGACCTAAGCGAAAGTCGGACGCTTAACCGACTAAGCCACCCAGGCGCCCCTACTAGTTCCTAACCCTGAGCATTGGTAGTGTTCACAGGCAGGCCCACCCTAGATGCTACCCACAGAAGGTTCAGGAAACCATGACCTAACACCCCATATGTCCTAGAAGCTTCTCCCTTTACTCTCATTGGTGAAGACCTTCTCCTCAAAGCAGCCCCCACAATGCTATGTCCCACAATCTTCCTGCCTCAGTTGAAAGTCAGAGTTTTGAAGCCAACTTTTAGAGAAGTCTGGAGAATTGACCACAAACAATGATACACTGTTTCCTCCCCGAACTTCTTATCCTGAGCATAATGCTGATTTGGTTCAAATCTGAGGCTGGCTTTTTTAGAAGCTAGGCACCCTACCCAGGCTAATAGGGAGTATATAGTTACAGCCCTAATAAGTAAATCATGTCATAAATCAACCAGTCCCTATCCCTTTACACTGTCTAATAGAAATATAATGTGAGCTGCATGTGTATTGTAAACTTTCTAGTGACCACATAAAAAAGTAAAAAGTAACAAGTGAAATTAAATTTTAAAACATTTTAACCCAAGATATTAAAACTATTATTGAGATATTTTACAATCTTTTTTGTGCTAAGTTTTTGATATCCAGTAAACACTTTACCCTTATAGCACATCTCAATTTGGAGCAGCCACGTTTCAAGTGCTCTATAATCACACATGACCAGTGACCGCAATCCTGGACAGCACGGTTCCAGACCAATTTTAGCTCCACTTGGTGACCTGCAGCAGCCTCCCCAACCATATTCCCATTCTCAGGTCACTTCCCAGCCAGTCCTGAATGGGAGAAATGGAGAAAGGGTCTTTTTACACACTGAACAGCCTTACCCTCTGGCATACTGGATGGCAAGAAGCTGAAGCTGATTAGTCTCGGCACATCTGGTGATAGTAGATCCAACATCCTGCAATATGTGAGTCCAGATCACCTTCCTGGAAGGTGGAGGGGCACATCGCACTCCCTTCTTAATGCCGTCCCCCTGGCTTCCTATTGCATACACAATACAGTTCAAACTCCATAGGCTGCCATCTAGCTCTGATTTACCTCATCTCCAGCTTCTTTTCTCATGACTCCCCAGTAGGACCTTAGCTAAAGCCAAGCCAGAGCAGCCTGGCACCGCACAAGCATGCCTGGCCTGTTCCTGCCTCCATGTCCTTGTGTGTGCCACTTATTCCCAACTAGAATGTCCTCACCTGCGAAACTCCAGCCATGTGCCGAAGGCCTAAGTCTTCCTCTCTTCCCTGAGGCCTTAAGGACTTCTGCTTGAAGGCTCTTTGCCCTCCTCTGACATCTGTAACACATTTATCGGCAATAATCACATTCTGGGATGTCATATTTTAGGACATGTCCGACTTACTTTCAGTTTAGGTTGTAAACATCTGCAGGGCAAGGCTCAGAGTCTTAGATAATTACACATGATGGTCAACGTCTATTGAGCACTTACTGTGTTCCAGGCACTGTGCTAAGCACTTTACATTTAATCCTCACAACAACCCTGGGGAATTATTCCCATTTTATAGGTAAGAAAACAGGCAAAAAGAGGTAACTTATCTAGTCCCACAGCCAGGTGTGGCTCCAAACCCAGACGGTTTAAATACCAGTGCCTAACTACTTCCCACCAAGCACACATTCCTTGGCCTCTCTGCTAGCATAGTACTGTGAACTTAGTAGATAGTAAAGACACATTTAATTATATGTCAGGACACTCGGGTGGCTCCATCAGTTAGGCATCTGACTTTGGATTTCAGCTCAGGTCATGATCTCACAGTTTGTGAGTTGAAGCTTGACATTGGGCTCTGCACTGCTGGTGTGAAGCCTGCTTGAGATCCTCTCTTTCCCTCTTTCTCTGCCCCTGCCCTACTCTTTCTCTCAAAATAAATAAACTTTAAATAAATAAATAAATAAAATGCTAATTATATGTCAGCCACTTGGGGTTTTTCCCAGAGTGTCTGACAGTGTTAGGCATATAATAGCGATGTCACTGAGATTTAAAACTTAGTGCCCTGCACCCACAGAGCTATCACAGGACTGAGCAGTCCTTGCACAGCCATAGGACAACTCTGTGCTCTGTACCACCCCCAGCACCCCCAGCACCTCCACCACAGCTGTACCATCAGATGCTGCTCTATAACTAGATGTTGGCTTTGTTCTCAGCCTTGGTCCATGCCATGTGCAGCAAATGACACAGATCTAAATAATGGGAAGCAGAGAACATCCCCAAGGGACACAAATGAATTCCTCCCCCATTTCTATCAACCTTATCTGCTTGTTGTGTCTCTTATCACTAAGAGGCAATTCAATCCCCCTCTTGGAACCCAAAATTCACATACCCATTCCCCAAGGACCTGAGATAATAAGAAAGACCAAAGTTTAGGATTACTCCTTGATAAGAGTCTTGTTTAAACAAGATCACATATAAAAGCTGGTCTGATCTCCACACCCTTCTCCCCTCTGGTCTCCTCTCTGCTTTCTTCTTCCCTGCTTGGAAGATTATGGAATTGTGCAGTCCACCCCAGGGACTCAGGCCCTGACAGACCGAATGAACGCCCATTGCTTTCAGACACACAAATCTGTTTCCCAGCCGTCTCTGGAAGCTGATGTTTGGTATTCCCCCAGGGCTCAGACCAGTTCCTGGGCACTTCCCATTGGCACTTGCTCGTTTACATTTTGAAACTAGAACAAAGTTCAACACCCGTTGGCTTCAGTACCCTATGAATTGCCCAACCCTGGTTAGAAAAATGCAGATAATAGCAACCTGGGAAAACTGCCCTCCTGAAATAGCACAGCCCCACAGCATTTTGGCAACAGGTTTCCCTGTGGCAAGTCTTCTGTCTCTGCAACAGTGGAAACACCCAGAGATGTAAATACCAAGGAGAAAAGGCCACTTGTGCCACTATTAGGTCTGCAGTGGCAAGCTCATCCCACTCCCCAAAGCATTAGTTGTAATTTCTTTGTTGTTCTATTTAAACTTTGAATGAAAGTATAAACAGGGAGCTGAGGCCTTGTTCTGCTTTTGTGTTGTGAGAGTTTCTCCCCCTCCTTTTAGTGGCCTGGCTTCTCTATTTCAGCTCTGTCCTCCCCTATCAGCCCTATCTGAAGACAGTTCCTTTAGGCTGCAGACCACTGCAGCCTCAAGAGCAGGGAGGGTTAGAAGGAAGATATGCCTTCGATGTGTCAGGGCCACAATTAGGTTGGGCTGTTGCAGGCCCCTGTCAGGAGCATGCACTGGGGGGGCAGGGAGTGGTGGGGGTGGCAGTGGCACTTGCCCGGCACATAGATACCTGGCAGGCTGGCCTACAGGGCGGGCACAGGAGCTTGCGGTGGAGGCGGCCAGCTCCCCACACTGATCCCCTTTTGCAGGATTCCAGGCCAGGGCCAGCAGCCCTTCGGCACAGAACTCTCTGTACATTCCACAGCAACTGAAAGGGCTTTTGTCCCCAACAGGAAGAACAAACGACAAAGGCGATTGTATGTCTCTTCGCTGGCCGGCACAGCAGGCTTGGAAAGAGAAACTTCTTTCCCCAAGAGGCCAGTTTGCCTGAGCGGCTGCAATCCCAGATGTAGTCACACAGCCACACAACACAGGAGCGGTGTGGTGTTCGAGTTTCCATGTGTGTGGCAGGCACAGTACACACCCTCACACAGTACACACCCTCACACATAAATACAAACCCTGACAAGCTGCTCCTGTGCTGGCCCAGCAGGGCTGAGAGTTACACGCCACAACTGCAAGGGGCCTGGGGAAGGCGTCCCGCTGACGCTGCCGTCAGCAGCCATCGCTTGATTATTCCTCTCTTTGGGTGGGGCCACAAAGGTCTAGAGGGTCCTATGACTTGTCACAGGTCACATTGTTCTTTTCGAGGCCCACAAGTCATTCCTGTGTTGAACACCAGGCAGCATCAGAGAAACACCTGTGTACAAGACGTCTATCCTGGGGCCCCATCAAACGCATAGTTGCTCCTGGCCCACTGGCTTCTGGGTTTAAACTCCAGACTGCCCATATAAGATCCATTATGTGGAAGAAATATTTCTCACTGCGGGAGGGTAGATTGGTCCTTTTGCCATTTTCTCCCTCCTCTTTTTCCCTTTTCTCCTGTAATTACCAAAATAGGAAGCTGAAGGTTTGAAGGGTTTTAAATTTTGTTTGTTAGAGGAAAAAGCCTGCCTTATCAAATGAAATTATTAGGTATCATTTTATTGCACCCTGCGAAAGGAATAACCCAGCCCACTTCCCCTGCAGATCTGGCTGAGTTTGGTGGATAGGTTATAGCCACTTACTCAACCCAGGTACATCTGCTTCTCCCAACAGGTGTCTGCCCTGGTGTTTGTTTTTGATCTGTATCTTTCGCATCCCAAGTTGTAACATCATAAACAGTCTTTGTGCTGTGCGGAAAACTTTTATTGACCTGGGAGAGTTGGGACACCTGAGTATTATTTTTTGCTTTGCCTGACTGATCGGTTCTACCTTGAGCAAGACACCTCCTCTCCCTGGGTCTTGGTTTCCTCATCTGTGAAACACGAAGACTGAGCTGTCTCTGTCTCCCGAGCCTGCCTGTCACAGTGTCACCAGGGGCCTCTGGTTAACTGTACAGACCCCCCAGACCCTTGCCTGGATGGGAAGGCAGGGTGAGTTGGGGGGGCTGGAATCTGTATCTTTAAACCAAGCAGCCCGGTGGATTCTTATCTTCCAGCAAGTTTGGAAAACACTAACACCAGGCAGTTGCTAAGGTCTTGTTCTACACTGTGATCTATAATTTACATAAATAATTTTTTAGAAAGAAGATGCAAACGGATAAGGATTTTGAAACTACATGTTTTATATTTACTGAATGTAGTTTATTATGATCCTCAGTTTTCATATATGAATACATAAGGGACACGCTTTATATTTCCCTTTGCAAAATAAAATCCCCACCTAAGTCTGAGTCTTCATGTGGCTGGATTTTCATGAGGGTCAGGCTCTCCCTGCTCCTGCCCATGGAAGCTGTGCTGTTTCAGGAGCTCAACAAACATTTCCCCAGACACTTGTGTGACTCCCCTCTGCTGACACCCTCCCCTGAGTGCATGCTCAAATGTCACTTATCGGTGAAGCCTTCAGTGGGGCCAGTATCACAGCTCCCTCTTCATTTCCCATCCTCCTCCCCACTTTGTTTTTCTGCTTAGCACTCATTGCTGTGTAACCTCCTGAATTTTCACTTATCCATCTTGTCATCTGTCTACCCCACTGGAACAGAAGCTCCATAAGGGGAGGGATTTTTGTTTGGTTTGTTCTCTGCTATAGCTTCAGTGCCTGGGCTGGGATGTAGTAGTTGCTCAATCAATATTTTTGCAATCGGTGAATGAAATGCTTACTGGATGGATGAATGAATGAATGAATGAACGAACGAACTTCCAGAAAGTGTCTAGATGTTTGATCCCAAGGAACAGTGGCTTGATACCCATGCTGGCCTCAGGCTTCCAGCAACTGTGTTCATAGTCTGTTGTTCATTACACAAAGGTAACATTGGAATCCCATGATTGAGGCTCCTCTTGGGAGGACATTACTCAGTCCTGCCTGCTCCTGTGGGATTGGCCACAGGGCACACAAAGTTTCACAGCCCCCCCCCCCCAGCTTACTTCTTTTCTCTTTTTTTAATTTTTTTCATCTTTATTTATTTTTGAGAGAGAAAAAGAGACAGAATATGAGCCGGGTTGGGGCAGAGAAAGAGAGAGACAGAGAATCTGAAGTAGGCTCCAGGCTCTGAGCTGTCAGCACACAGCCTGACACAGGGCTTGAACTCACAAACTGAGATCATGACCTGAGCTGAAGTCTGACACTCAACTGACTGAGTCACCCAGGTGCCCCAACAGCTTACTTCTTGATGGGGGACTCTGACTGTATCCTTTGACACAATACCCTTTTTTCTCTCCTTTTCTACTAGGATCCCCTAAGATCTTGGTTACTTTTGCTCCAGGCTGGGGTTGTCTACCTCCCAGCCTCACTCCTGAACCTTTCTCTAAAAAGAAAATTTTCCTCATTAAAAAGAGGGGAAATAACAAGTGCTGGATCCATCCTCAGCTGGAGGGAGGCTAGGCACTCCTTTAATTTTATTTTTTGAAGTAAACTGTACCTTGAACTCATGTACCTTGAACTGTAACTTGAACTCATGACCCTGAGATCAGGGGTCTCATGTTTTACCAACTGAGCCAGCCAGGTACTCCATAAGATTTTAAAATATAGCCAGCTACCCCACCTCAGATTAACTACTTCCAATTCCCTGGAGCAGGGCTCTGGGCATTAGCATTTTTAAAGCCCCTAGGCCATCTCAGTGTCCAGTCAGTGTTGAGATCTCAAGGCAGGGGATGCAAGCCCCCACCACATATGCTAACACCTGCTCTTTCTGAAGCCCCTTTCCTGCCTCCTGGGCCAAGGGTTGGCCAGACCACAGAACTCTCTGGAGGGTGGATTAACCCTTTGGGCTCTGCCCTTCTGCCCTGATGACTTCAGCAGCCACAACCTTGAGGCCCCACATGGATGGTTCTGTTCTCCAGCTCTCTTCTCTGTGTCTTTTGGTGGAGGAAGGGGCAGGATAGTAATAAGTGGTTCAGGAGCAATGTCATCAGTCTGGGAACCAGGAGGTTTGGACTTTAGTCCTCTCTTAGAGCCCATGTGACCCTGGCCCAGTCACTTGTTCCATTTAATACCTGTGATCAGATAGGTTAGTTCTGAGTTTCAGGGAAATTCGTGAATTTGTGAAGTGACCATGGATGCCACTGGTCCATACAGTGACTTTGTACAAATCCAAGTGAATTCTGGATTTTGATAGTCCCTCAGCTGCCTGCTCGTATATAATGAACAAGTAAACCTGGCCTGAATGAAACACACCTTAAAGGAAATTTAAGTGGTGAAGAAAACACTGGACTTACCTTCACCTGAGATGGAATGTGGGGTCTGCAAATGGGAAAGGGTGGAGAGAGAGGAGGCTCCGGAATCTGCTGTGGAATCTCTTGCAGCCTCAACTGGCCCCTGTGCGGGGCTGGGACAGAGCAGAGCAGATAGCTCATGTGCATGCTCTCAGCCATCCAGGGGCGCTGAGGGCAGGTTTGCAAACCTAACAATACACGCTGATGTGCCCACGTTCACACTTTGCAAAGAGAAGACGGAAAATAAAACAGACTTTTTAAATGAAGATTAAATAGAGTTACTGAAGCTACAGATGTTCATCTTCCATATGAACATTTTGAAATTGGTCAACTTTGAGATACTTCCGTTCCCACTCTGCCTTCTCCCCTTCTCTTTGCCCTCTTGACTTTTTTTTTAAATGTCCAGTGTCCCCAGTGCTTTGCTCACCATTTTCCCTTCCTCAACCACCTCGCCCCCATCCCATTCCCATTCTACCCTTCCAGGTAACTTGGAAGATTGTTGCAAAGACTATAGACTGCAATCAGACAGATCTGGATTCAATCCCCAACTAACTGTGTGCACTTGGGCCAGTTACAAAACCCATTTAAGCCTCAGATTCTTCATCTGTAAAATGGGGATAATGATACTTAGCTGATACAGCAGCACTTAGTTGATAGGGCTGCTGTGATAATTAAACAAAAACATACACAGAGTATCAGGCATATAGTAGGTGTTTGATAAATGGAGACAGATTCTACCATTTTTCTCTATGGAAAGATGCTGCTCTTTTTTTATTTAAGCCCCAGTACACATTTCAGTCACATCTTCCTTTTCCTATATGTGTGGGTATTAATGCTTTCATTGTGGTTGTCAAGCATTGCTATATCTCGAGCAGCCCCAGGTGGCCTGTTTCCTGAAATGCACTGCTCTTAGCAAATACTCAGTCTTGAAGGGCCAGGCGGCAGGGAGGCCAAGCTGTGTGGAAGAGAACAAGGTGCTCTGGCTCTATGTGCACTGGCTTTATGTGCACTTGACAGGTAGCCCAGTAGGACAAATGGTGTTGGGTCCTGGGGACACGTGTGGACGCCACCTTGGCCTCAAAGGCAAAACAGGATGCAGCCACCTGCCCTTGAGCCTCCCAAGTCGTGACCATGCTCAAGGCATGCCCTCTGAGAAGCCAGGGTCTCCACACCTCTCTAAGGAGCCCTGTACACTGTTGAAGCTGCTTGTCATTCTTCCACACCCCTGTCCTTTCCTGAAAGGTACTGGCCATAGGTTTCCCACTGACTCTCTCAAGTGAGCTGTTGACCCAGACCTCAATACAGAGGGAGCACTATGACCTCTTTCAGCCTGGGATCCCATGCCTTCCAAGGGAACAGTGAGGGAGTGCCACGCAGGTGACATCGTCTCTCCTCTTGGGCAGCTGTGGCTCCCATGTCCATGTGAGCCCCTGGCCCCTTCCAAGGGCAGCCTCTTCCGCTGTCTACTGTTCTCATAGCCCCACACTCTCAGGCAGGGCCTCCTAACTTTTTAGCCTTTGTTTGGAAAGAGCGTGAAATCCCTGTGCATTTTGAAGCAACAGAGCTGAGTCACAACCAGCAGGGAGCTCACTTCTTTCTGTCACAATGGGACCAGACCTTGACTGGGAAGCCTTGGCTCCGAGGCACCCCTCCCCCCAAGCTTTCACAACAACCCATCCAGCTTCTGAAGCTCGGGGTGTGCAGGTCAGAGCCTGCTTGATACTATGGTGGGGGAGGGCATCTGGTCTTGCGCTGGGGACAGTAGTTAACATATTTGAAAAGCTATCTCTCTCCAGGAGGGAAAGACACCTCCTAAAAGAAGAATCTAAAGGTCTTTCGCTCTTCTGTCAATAAGTCATTTCTGTTATAGATCAAAAACAAATGTGGGTGTTAATACTTTTATTATCAAAAATAATCTTTTGGGGGTGCCTGGGTGGCTCAGTCTGTGTCTGTCTCTTGATTTTGGCTCAAGTCATGACCCCAGGCTTGAAGAGCATAGAGCCTGGCTTGGGATTCTTTATGTCTGTCTCTCCCTCTGCCCCTCTCACCTGCTTGCTCTCTCTCTCTCTTAAAAAAAAAAAAAAAAAATCTTTTTTTTAATTACCAAAGCAATATGTGCTAATTTGCTGAAAACCCAGTAAAGCAGAAAAGAAACATGAAAAAACACCACAACCCCACCACACCTGCACGTTTACAATAACAACTCCTTGAACTACCCATCAAGGTAGGCTAGGCGGAGTGCTAAGCCTATCATGCATTTTTAAATTGAATCCGCACAAGCCTATACAATAGATATTATTCGAATCTCTAACAGATGATGAAACAGTCTCAAAGACGGTAGTGTACAGTCAATAGGGAACAGAGCTGGGTTGTGCACCCACGCCCCTCAGCTTGGTCTGGAAGACTTTATTCTCTGTTATGAGGCTTTCAGGCAGTAGAGGGCGCTGAGGAGCTCTTTCCAGCCCCCATTCTGGCCGTCCCTGCCTGGTTGGCTGACCCTCTTCACACCCACCTGCCCACCTGCACCAGCTTCTGCAGTCGCTTCGTCTTTGTGGCCACAGCAGCACATTTGCATGTAGGCCCTGGGGCCACTACACAGCATGGACAGAACTCTCTCTGGTAGGGCTACTGATACAGGAGCCAGAGGTCCTGCCCATCAGTACCTTACAAGGCAACCTTGGACAAGATACTTGAGAGTCCCCATATTTCATGGGAATAATAGCAATCAGTTTTCCCTGTGATTCTCAAAGAGGTGAAGTAGGGGTGCCTGGGTGGCTCGGTCGGTTAAGTGTCCAGCTTTCAGCTCAGAGGAGTAATTAACTGACCTCAGAGGAGCCATGATCTCATGGTTCATGGGTTCAAGCCCCTTGTCAGGCTCTGTGCTGACACCTCAGAGCATGGAGCCTGCTTTGGATTCTGTGTCTCTGTCTCTCTCTGTGCCTCCCCTCTCATGCTCTGTCTCTCTTTCTCTCTCAAAAATAAATAAACATTAAAAAATTTAATAAAATTTTTTTTAAAAAGGAGGTAAAGTATACAAGCCCTCCCAGATAGTTTAAATGATGTATAACGGTTACCGAGAAGGCAAGAATAAGCTGGATAAAACATGTTCACAATGTTCAAAGGGCATTTGATGACGTGAGACTACGATAACTTAGGCAGGCAGACCACCGTGACACCAAAGGTGCCTTGGCTGTGGAACAGGATAGGCAAATGCATACTGATCAGAAAATTTACCCGACAGGCCAACCCAGAGTAAGCAGGTTCCATGTGGCACTGGTGAACTGGAACCCTCAATGTGTGAGGGTGAGACTAAGATTGGGCTGGAGATTCTGGGCCAAGAACACAGGCCTGCTTTTTCATCTGCTCTGGTGCAGCCCTTCCTGGAAGAGGCTGAGTCTCATGATCGCAGCCTGTTTAGAACTTTCTTGAACCTGGGGAAACATCCCATAGGCTTTGTCTCTCTGAACCTCAGAACAAGAAGACTGAACAGAAATAAGAGAAGAGAGCGGGCCAAGGCCTGTGATCTTAGCATCTAAGCACATCAGCCTCACCAGTCCAGCAGCTCAAATCAAGCTGCTGATGTGTCATCTCATGGTCTTTCTGGGTCTAACGTCCTGCGGATTTTTTTTTTAATGTTTGTTTAAAGAGAGAAACCATGCAAGCGAGGGAGGGACAGAGAGAGGTACAGAGGATCTGAAGCAGCATCTGTGCTAAGAACACAGAGCCCCACGAAGGGCTCAAACTCACAAACCACGAGATCGTGACCTGAGTTGAAGTCAGACGCCTAACTGACTGAGGCACCCAGGCACCCCTACCCTGTGGTTTTACTAGCCATCTCCTGCAACAGGAAGAAGAAAGTACCGTATTTCTTCTGGGCTTCGACAGGCTCTTAAAACAATGCTGTTTCTGTTTCATATGATGATACCCTGAAATGACTTGCCCATCCCTACAGCTTCTCATACACCCAGTCAATAATTAATTGATCAACTTACATTCTTAGAAAGGACAGTGCTGACCTAGGAGTGTCGGACCTAGAAGTTGCTCAGGGGTTCACAACCCTGTCCCTGTCCTCAAGGAGGTTAGCCTCCAGATGGTGTTTGAGTCACCTTGGAGCTCACCATGGGTACAGGAGGAAAAAACAAAAACAAAACAGTACAGGAAATTGGTGTCAGCCCGAGGACATTTGCCTAAGTCTGGAAATGTTTACCCAGGGATTGCACCGTATGGAGCATTACACCACATACATCTGCCTTTGTGGTTGTATTGTCCTTGAGTATTTCCACGGACTGAGTAAAGGACGACGGGGAACATTCCTGAGCTCCTCCTGTGGGTCAGCACTGTACCGGCAGCCTGACCGGGATTATTCATCCTCACACCCGCTGACGCTGACGGGAAGCTTCAGGAATCTGTCGAGCATGGGACAGCTCTCAGCTCTGAGGGGCAGAAGTGCTGAGCTGGGGGGGTGGGGGGGGAGCTGAGAGTGTGAGTCTGGTAGCTATTTGTTGAGGGGGTGGACCAGAAGGTGACAAGGCACGGTCCAGCTCCTGAAGGGTCTTGGGTGCCGGCTAAGGAAGTTTCTCCTGGCAGCTGCAGAAGCCACTGAAGGGCAGTGCTGATGTGATCGAGTCTGCGGGGGAAGCTCTGTGGCCGCTGTGTGAGGGCCAGCACAGGGAGGCGGAGGGACTGTAAAGCCAGACCAGAGGAGAGAGCTCCGGAAGGGCACGTCTGTTGTCCCTCTCCTCCTCCCCCCACACACAGAAGAATGGTCTCTGCACTCAAATAAATCACTTTAATAACCCATCTTTAGATTTTAGACCCGAGTCAGTGGCCCCTATATTAATTTGGATAATCAAAATTGGCCACGCTGAGACGGTCCAGTGAGAGGAGCTTGTGTTGCTGCCAAGCAGCAGCCTGGCTGCAGCCGCTGCTATGAGGACAAGCAGAGGAGGTTTGGCACCGGGACTGAGGGAGCACCCTGGGGTGTGGGGGGAGGCTCTAATTGTAGATTTAGGCGGGCTTGGTTCTGAATTCTAGCTTGGCCGTTTAGGAGCCACAAGACCTGGAAAAACGTCGTTTAATCTCTCTGGTCCTCTTTACCTTACCTGTAAAATAGATTTCATCATCCCTCTCTTGTATAATTATGGAATTAGAGTACTCAAAGTGCCTAGCACACAGTTGGCGTTCAGTGAATGCAGCTAGTGTGACTTAATCCTGGTGGCTCCCCGGTGCTGACTCCCACCAGCCTGGTCTGCCCTGTGGAGCAACAGTGCCTTTTAGTGGTTGAACAGGGAATGGCAGGTCTTCTAGGTGCCTGGGCCCTGCTCCTGCCCCACCCCACATCCCTCGGGCTACAAGTCTCCTTTGTCCTTCGCAATCAGAGCCAACAACACCTGAGACCCAGCCAGCTTACACCTCTCAGAAGAGCCCAAACCCCACTCTGGTCAGCGGGGGACAGGCTCCATCGTTCTAGTACTGAAGGTCTGAATCTTGGGCTAGGAAGAAAACACAAGTTTGAGTAGCCTGGGAACAGTTTCCTAGAGATGGCCATGACCTCCAACCCGTCCAACCCCACCCTGAAGAATAGCCTGAATTGAAAGCAAAACTCCAACGGCACAGCCTGGCACTCCCCAGCAAAACAAGGAGGGAAGCCATTCAACAAACCCCAAGCACCGTCTAGGCCCCTGGTTCCACACTGGGCTGCAGACACCACAGCCAGCAAGCACAAAGCTCTGCTCCCTCAGGTAGCTGACCATTTAGTGGGATAAAGACATCAGCCGAACAGTTACCTGGATATATAGTTGCAAACCATAATAGGGTTATGAAGGAAAGGTTCAGGGTACTGAGTTCACCCAGGACCAGATAAGGGGCTCCCACGGGCCTCATGAGCACCTCACTAGTTAAGGTGCTGCCCCTAGGCTCTGGGCACTTAGCATACATTTGAATGTTCACCACATTTTGGAGGTGTGCTGACACAGCTCTGGGCTGTCTACCCCTCGAATTGGTAGACAGGAGTCAGGGAAGTCACCGAAGGATGAACAGGCATTGGTATGTGCTGGTTTTTAAAAAGAGCATTCCCAGAAGCAGTTCAAAGTCCTGAGGTGGGATCCCACGGGGCATCTTGGTGCACAGAAATCAAGGGTAGTGGCAACAGCGTTAGGGCAGTAGGCAGGGGCCAGGCCATGAGGCATCAGGGGTCATAATCAGGAGTATGGATGCCACATTTGGTGCTTCTGTCTCCCCGAATCTCCTCTGTCGAGTCTTTTCTGGACTCCATCCTTTCTTCCCCTTTTCTCTGTAGCAACCTATCAAATGTGTCAGAGATTTTTTCCCTTTCTCCCTCCCTCTCTTCTTTCCACAGAAAATCCTAAGTGAAAACTGGCATTCAAAACCATAGTCCCATGCCTAAGCTGCAAGGATCTCTTGCCAGCCCTGTGTGCCCAGTCCTAGGCCTGGGGATGAAAGAAAAAATAGGCTCCTTCCTTACCCCCAAGGAGCTTCTCATCTTGTCCTGAATCCAGAGACTGCCTCTCAGCTATGCACTGTTACATTCTGAGCCCTGTTGTTGGAAACAACACTTATAAATGCTCCCTCTCTTTCTGAACATTCAGGTCCACACGCAGAAATCAACCTGGTGGCCAGGCAGTTCATCTGGCAGATGGCTTGAGGTACACAAGGAAGGAGCACTGTGCCTGGAGTCTAAACACTTGCGTTTGTAACCAGGCTCTGCATTTTTTCTTAACTGTGTGTCTTTAAATGTTTTGGCTTCCCAGGGCTTTGGTTTCATTGATGAAGAGGGTAATAACAGGACTTTCTCTGCCTACCTTCCAGAGGGTCTACAAGCATCAAATGAGGCACTGCAGACGAGGCTTCTGAGACAGGTGGCACCTGTGAGGACATTTTCCCCAGCCCACGGTGAGATGAGGGAAATATGGACAGCAGAGGGAGGCATTAACAAAGATAGATTTATTCACGGGGAAGGACTGGCCATTCTGCGAGTGTATCCTTCTTTGCATTGAAATTGCATTTATTACATGAAATGATGTTAGAAGATTTTCATAAATATTTTTACTTGACAAAATAAAAGGGTAACTATTCAGTTCAGGAGGACACTCACTGCTCTGTGAAAACCTAAATCCCCCCAAGTAAGTGAACCCTCTGTAAACCACAGGTACTATTCTTGCCGCCCCACCTCCTGGACTCCCGGCCACAGCCCTCTCATCCTGGCGTTAAAAGCGAAGATTCTGGAATCCAACTGTTAGGGCTTCAACACCCATGATACACTTTCTAGCTGTGTGTGATCGTGGACACATTGCTTATGCTTGAGTTTTGGTATCTATAGCGAGGATTAAACATAAGGGGCATGAAACAGCACGTGGCACCTATGGGCACCAATGAATGTGAGCTGTGATTATTATATTATTTTTCCTCCCAGCCCCAGTCACCAGGTCATAACTGCCTGTGCCAAGCCTTAAACCGTTATGCCGTTGGGTTCTCTTTCTCCATCTCCAAGGCCTTTCTAGACCTGCCTTTAGGGGCCAAGAAGCCATTGGCTTCTCCCTGGAAAGTTCTGGGAAGGGAAACATACAAGACTGTTCCTAATAAGCAGAAAGAAGAAGAGGGGTTTTAACTCTAGTGTGTTTTTTTTTTTTTTTTTAAATTCCTTTCCATCTAAAATTGTGTCCATTGGCTTGGAAATGAGGAACTGCTTTCAGGTTTCCAGCCATCTTTCGCCACAGTGAATTGAAAGCTGAAGACTTGAGAGGGGCATGTGCTTAGCAAAGCCAGGTATTTTGGTTTGTTTGTTTTAAGAGAATCCTTTTCTACTGCAGTTTCCCCTTTTCAGGACACAGGCTCAAGACCCCTCAGCATGTGACAGACATGCGTGCTCTCCGTCATTTGCTAAGAAGGCGTCAAAGCATCTGTCTCTCTTGTGATTACAAACGTGCGGGGAACAGGAACATGCACGTGCCTCAAACGTTTCTGTTCCCATAAGAGAAAACTCACGGACCTGACCCATCCAGGTCTGAGCTTAGGAAGACAAGAGGCCTGACCCTGAACTTCCAGAACAAGCTGAAGACACCAGCCAGCCCCCGACTCCACTGCATGGGAGTCGGCCACTGACAGCACCTTGGAGCCCACGCAGGTAACATGCTTTTGCTCTTGCTTATAGCATGTGGTAGCTGCGTAATTGGCAATGAAAGTTTGTCAGCAAAGGTGTTTCCATATTTTTTATACTGTGAACAATATAAATAATGGACATCGCAGGGGTTTTTTGTTAGACTCTCTATTGTTATGGTCCCTAAGGGCACTCAAAAGCATGCAGAGGGTTTTGCCTTTCAAAGTTGCTTTAACCCAGGTCTGGCTCCAGGATTTATCTGTGGTTCCCTGGGCTCTACCCTCCCTCCTGCACTGCCCGCACCCCCAGCCTGGTGGCCAGATAGCTCGGGCAAGCCACAGATGTCCCCATGAAAAGAGGAAACTGGTCTAACCCGACATTGGAAGCAAGATTCCTAAGAGTCACCCTAACTGGACAGCTCAGGACTGAGGGGCCCTCGTGAGAGCAGTGGCACTGCTCAGAGAAATGGAGGGTGCCAACTAGTGTGCCGACCAGGGACCCCAGGGGCTGGGGCCCTCTTCCCCTGCTGGAAATGGGCTGTATGAGGAAGAGGTGGACACGAAGGCTGGGGCAGGGCACCAGCAATGCCCACCACACAGTCATTCATGAGCTTTGGAAACTGTATAAAAGTCATGGACACTCTCCCTCCAAAACTGAACATGTACCAATGACAGAAAATTGTGCCTCCAAATGTAGGGGTTGTGGGCTCTTGAGGGCCACCTCTAGGGGTTAAGAACCCCTCCACTGCCCAATTTGGCTCAGCAGCTGTTACATGTCGCCTTGGAAGAGCTCACACCTGTCTGCCCACTCCTCCTCTGAAACCTACCGAGGTCCTCCCTCCTTATCTGAATGTCCCCTCCACCTGAGGCCATTGTCCATCTCCACCTTAGTTCCTCTACCGCCTCACAAGAGCCACTGCTCCTTGAGGTTTCCTGCAGGTAGCCTTTGAGCCTGCCCCTCCTCCCACCTGATTGTTCTTCCTGCTTTCTCTTCCTAACCAAACCTACCATAAAGCTGAGCCCACCCAGAGACCCCCACAGGGAGCCCAGTTTATCGGAAGCCTGTAGCTCTTTCTCTCATGGCTCCCATGGAACACTGTCTCTGGCTGCCAACTGGCTCCTGGAACAGAAGGATCTTGGGGCGCCTGGGTGGCTCAGTCGGTTAACTGTCCGACTTCGGCTCAGGTCATGACCTCATGGTTCGTGGGTTCGAGCCCCGTGTTGGGCTCAGTGCTGAAAGCTCAGAGCCTGGAGCCTGCTTCAGGTTCTGTGTCTTTCTCTCTCTCTGCCCCTCCCCTACTCGCACTCTGTCTCTCTCACTCTCTCAAAAATAAATAAACATTGAAAAATTTTAAAAAATAAAAATAAAAAGGATCTCTAACTTGCTCAACAGAACAGGCCTCCTTGTTCCCGGATGCCTTCACTCCTGCAGGACCTCGGCACACAGTCACTGAACATTTGCTTAGCTCCATCCTCTCCCAGTTTGTCCACACTTCTCATTCTGTTTCCCTCCACCCTGGCTGGACTGTGGAACTGAGCCAGATGCCATGACCCGCACGGGGACGGGACATGTGACTCTGGCCTCCTCAGCACAGGCCCTAAATAGCTGAGGCAGCAGGGCCTGGAGCATGATGTGCATTGGTTTTACTGACTACAAGTCTTTATGACCATCCAGGAACTCAGATAAGGAGCAAATTATCCCCCAAGTTGCTCCCTTAATGTCTCTGACCCTGTCAGGGCGTGCAGCCTCCAAGAGCCACAAACCATGCAGCAAGACTCCAATGGAAATAAGTAAGAATCTGCTGCACGTGTTCTGTTTAATTGAACACAGTTTTCTTAGAACATCTACCACATGCCTGGAGTTGTTCTAGAGAGTAAGGATATGTCATCAAACAGACAAAGTCACCATTCTTCTAAAATATCTCTTCTAGAGAAGAAAGGTAGATAATAAACAAATAAATGTAATTAGTATGCCTGTTGGTGAAAGTAGTTTGAAGGAAAATAAAGTTGAGGAACATGAAAAGGGACTAAGGGAGTAAGAGAAGGTTTAGAATGTTCAGCAGGTGGTCAGAGTTCATTGATGGAGTGACATTTGAGCAAAGGCCTAAAAGAGAGGAGGGATCAAACCCTGCAGAGAGCTGGGAGAGGGCTTTCCAGACAGGGAGAACAAGTGCAAAGGCCCTGTGGTGGGGTCAGGTCCAGGGTGATGGAGGAACAGTATGGAGGGCTGAGTGGCCATAATAGAGTCAACGTACTTGGTGCCCAGGCCTGGGTTTGGCCTTCAGAGCAATTCAAGGGAAGGGGACAACCCAGTCCTTCACCTCTGAGAAGGAAGGAGCCTCTAAAGCCCACACAGCAAATGCAACAATAATAGCTCACCTAGAAAAGAGAGTCCAAGTGCATGCTATGCAAGCTCTGAAGAGAAGCTCAGCATTCTGGAGAAGGAAGAGAGGGCTTCAAGGGATGGTAGAGACCAGCTGGGGAGGCACTGGGAGGCAGGGAGGCAGGGAGCCTGGCACAGTGTGCACCATGGGGCTTTCTGATCAACTATCAGCCATGTTCCCTGTGAATAAGTCTCTGAAATTATTGTGGCTTGGGATTTGGAGAGAGAAATCAGAGGTGTGTAATGTGCAGGTATTTACTCCAGGAAGAGAAATTCTATATCAAGGCTTCTGTCTTTTCTCATTACAAAAGTCCCATTGCTGTACAGTATGAATGTCTTCTGGACATCAGTATTAAAGAAGGCAGCGGGGATTTACAGTAGGAGAGACTGACCAGAGAGGCCCAGAGCAGCCTCTACAGCGAGACTCAGGAGATGCCCTTCCCCCAGAACCCTCAAGGGCTCTCTATGCCACAAATCTTTCCTGTATCATCTTTGTCTTCTGATCCAAGGCAAAACCCCTGGGAGAAGCCTGTTCTGAGCCCATCACACATTCACGCCTTGCTGTTTCCCTTAGTTTGTTGTTTTATTCGTTTATTCACCAGTTCACTCCACAAACTTGTATTCATATTATCCTGAGGCAGTCAGTGGCTACCTACTGTCACCCCATGACCCCTTGGGAAGTTCATCTGAAGCCATAAAAACTTGATAAGTCATCTTTAATAAGAGCCCCGTAACCTAAGATACCATATGGACAGACTCAGAAGAGGGTCCCTACCCTCTGCTACCACAGGACTAGCTCCCTAGGGTAGGGGCCCTGTGCAAAATGAAAATACAGGGTCTCAGCGCTCCTGGCTGAGTCAGAAAAGCATAAGACTCTTGATCTCACGGTCCTGAGTTATAACCCCACACTGGGTAAAGAGATTACACACATACATTTGTATATCGTAAAGAAAATATAAGGTCTCTTATTCAAAAGCAAGGAAAGAGGTGACTTAGTAGTGCATGTGACTCCTGATCTCAGGGTTGTAAGTTCAAGCCCCATGTTGAGTGTAGAGCTTACTTTAAAAAAAAAAATCAGGGTGCCTGGGTGGTTCAGTCAGTTAAGCGTCCAACTGTTGGTTTTGGTTCAGGTCATGATCTCACAGCTCATGAGTTCGAGTCCCACATTAGTCTCTGTGCTGATTGTGCAGAGCCTGCTTGGGATTCCCTCCCTCTCTCTCTCTCCTTCTATTTCTCTCTCTCAATGTAAATAATTAAACTTAAAAAAATAAAATAAAAGAGGGGCACCTGGGTGCCTCATTCGGTTAAGTGTGCGACTTCTGCTCAGGTCATTATCTCACCATTCGTGGGTTCAAGCCCCGCGTCGGGCTCTGTGCTGACAGCCAGCTCAGACCCTGGAGGCTGTCTTTGGATTCTGTGTCTCCCTCTCTCTCTGACCCTCCCCCGCTCACACTGTCTTTATCTCTCTCAAAAATAAATCAAACATTAAAAAAATGAACAACTTAAGAATAAATAAATAAAAGAAAAATTTAAAAAAACTGCAAAAAGCAAGGAAAACATGCCATTGAGGGCATTAAAATATGAAACTTTATTTTCTTCCATGGTCTCTCTTTCTCACGCTCTCACGGTGTTTCTTATCTGCTATTTAATGTTATGCTTCTTTGGGCACAGGGATGTTTGTAGGATGAGTGCAAGCTCTCACAGACACTGGGGTGGGCTGCCCACTGACCACATGCACACACACGGCCCGTCAGCTCTGGGATTCCTCCCTTAGCCAGCCACCAGCCAGATGTGCCATGCTCCAGGCAGAGCCCACGGTGGATGGGGGAGTCCTAAAAGGATTAAACCTCTGTTCCAGGATGTGCTCAGTACCTGGGCCAGCTGTGGTGAGGGACTCACCCCTGCTGCCGCCTGCCTCACATACTGTGGCACTGGCAGCCCTGGGGAAGGACGGCTGCCGCCATGTCCCTCCCCAAGACACTATAGAGCACATATACTCAACTGTCATTCTCCTGGTACCCACACATGGGGGGTGACAGCAGTGAGGGCATGCACGAGGGCAGGGAGAGGGGGGCTAGGCAGGGCCAGGGGAACCAGGGAGCAGAGGACAGCCAAGAGCCCCTCCCAACGAAAGAGGCAGAGAGGTAGTGAGAGGCAGACCATGCATGAGTGGAGGCTCCAAGCTCCACAGCATGCTTCTTTGTTTCATCAGACTCTTTAAAAAATGTAAATCCAAAGATCACATTATATATCACGTTCAAAGAATGGTAGAATTGTTCTTAAAATTATATTGTTTAATAATTTTTTTTTTTTTGACAGAGGGAGAGAGAGAGCATCTCAAGCACTTTAGCTCAGTGCTTAGAAGAGGAGCCTGACGTGGGGCTGGATCCCAAGACTCTGGGATCATGACCTGAGCCAAAATCAAGAGTCAGACACTCAACTGACTGAGTCACCCAGGTGCCCCTTGTTTAATAATTCTTGAAATGATTAAATGTCAAAGTATCAAGATAGTGACCATAGAGCATTAACTCCAAGTGTGAGACCCTTCATTTTAGAGAGAGCGTGAAAGCGCATGCGTGCATATGGGCTCATGCAGGACAAAGCAGGGAGGGGCAGAGGGAGAGCAAGAGAGAATCTTAGGCAGGCCCCATGCTCAGTGCAGAGCCCAACTGGGGACTCGAACCCACAAACCAGAAGATCATGACCTGAGCTGAAATCAAGAATCAGATGCCTAATCTTTTGACTGTGGGACCCTTCTGAGCATGGGGCCAGTGTGATCACACTGGTTGCATATCTATGGAACCAGCTGAGCGACAACTTTGAATACACATGTCTTATGGTTTAGGTCCTCTGCAAAGTCTGTTGCTCCCATTATCTCCTGTCAGAGCTGACATGTGTCCCTGTGTGGTATTAGGAGAGACGTGAGCCTCCCCACTGCAGTAATAACATCAGCCAAGGCCCGAGGAGTAATGGCGGAGCATCCCTGGATTCAGACCACTGCTGCCTCATCAGCTTCTTCCAGATGCCGAGGGCACTCCAGGGCTCAGGGCCTGGTTTGTTTGTGTCAGATATAATGACTTGCATAGTAATTGCTTTTAAAAATTGGGTATGCTTCCATTTGCCAGCCTCTGAGGTCAGACCCATCCCAGTGTGCCTTTGAGAAAAGTCTGTAAACCCATCAACACTTTCTCTTTTTTCTCTTCGAGGAGAAGTTTAGCCCCAATACTTAATCCCACTGATTACCGGGGAGCTGTGCTGAGAACACCTTCTCTCTTAGGCTCTGAGTCTCTTCTCATCCTAAGGGACTTAGTGAATATGCACCCACACTTCATTATGGGAGATTTCAAAAGCTTCTGAAGAAAATGAAAGCAGATTTTGAGTTAAACCTTGTAAGGGAATCGAAAGGAAATGCTAGTAGAGTTTCAATTTTGATTTCAGAACCCATTTGCGGAGATCTTGTTTTACAAGAATAAAGAAAAGGCCCTAAGCATAGTAGCTTGTTTTAATCCCTAAACACATTAGCAGGCGACTGAGAGCATCTAACTTGAGTTATTTGGTCATACAAGCGTGTCTGAGTAAATCCTGGATCTCTGCTGGGCCCTTGTGCTCTGTCTGCACAGAAGCTGGCACTTGCGGGCCCAGCAACCGTGGAGGAGTCGGGAATCAGCAGCGCCAGTTCCACGGTCAATAGTGTAGCAGGAAAGTACCTCCAAAGGGCTTTTTGGCCAACAGGTATAGGGCCAGGAGGCAGGAAAAGAGTATGGCAGACTCTCCCATGGTGCACGCAGCCCAGACCGCGTGCCCCAACCCCAAGAGCACTGCAGAGTCTCTGAGGGGAGCTCTCTAGTCAGGTGGGTGGTGCTAAGAGCCGTTGTTCCTTAAACATTTACACCAATCTGACCCAATTCGCTAAGCACAGGCCAGAGAAGCTAGATATTCTTGCTTAAATTCAAAGCCAAAGACACTCAGGGTTATCTTCTGAGGGGGCCTGGTGGTTGGGCAATCGTTTCCTGCTTGATTTGCCTTCCGCCTCACCTTGAGTCTTTTCTCAGTCTGTCCCAAATGTGGGAAATGACTCCGGTGGGAGTCGCCCTTGGTTTTGATGCGCTATAGCACACTTGGCCAGCAGAGGGCAGCACTACATTTTGGAATGGCAGTTCGAGAGCCTTTAAAGAATTCCAGTAAATGTCAGCCTCCCACCTTGTCACTCCCTACCCACTTCATATTCTTCGTTTAAGGCTTTGTTTTCTTCTGTTTACTATTCTGAGGAAACATAAAGCTATCTGAAATTATTCTGTTGCTGTTGTGAAGGAAAAAATTGATTTCCTTATTGGGATGTACTTGAACAAAATTATACCGCAGTAGACCACCCACCCCCAGGCAAAGGCAAGCCCAGCTGGATTTTCTTTATCTTCTTCAAAGTCATGAATGCACTCTCATATTATTCTCATTCTCTCTCTTTCTCTTTTGCTCTCTCGCTCTTTCTTTCTCTCTCTCTCTCTCCTCCCTTTTTCTCTTTCCCTCCCTAAATGCAAAGTTTGCTCCCCATTAAAATGAATGTCAGGCATGGGTAAGCAGGTGAGGAAACCATGTGAGGAAGTAGAGCAGGTCAAGCCAGTAATGTCTGAGTCTGAATCTCTGGTCACATCAGTGTCTCTACCCTGAGGTCCTGCTTCCTAACTCTGAACCCAGCTCTCCTTGGTAGTGACAGTTGTGGCTTCCAGTGTTTCCTAATCATGCCCTTGACTGAGCCTGTGTAAATGGGCCTATGAGTGCCAGAGAATTGCCTTTGTGGGACATGTTTTCCCTCACCCTGTCCCAATCCACAATTAGCCAAATCTTGGCCAAAGCTACATGCTGGTATTTGGCTGTGGGACCCCTCCTGGCCCCATTCTCCACCTTCTGGGAACCAGTGCCCTTTCTTGGTCTCTGATGAACTCGGGAGGAGGGTTTCCTTGCAGCCTGTTTTCTCTGCCTCTCTCATATGGTAGTGTGTGTTTCTCCACCAGAAGTCCCGCTGGGGAAAAAGAAAGCTCATTCACTGTTTGCAATTTTTTTAACTTTCTTTTTTTTTTTTTTTAATAATCTCTACACGAAACAGTGGGCTTGAACTCACAACCCCAAGATCAAGAGTCCTGTGTCCTACTGACTGAGCCAGCCAGGCACCCTTACAATGTATTCCCATTTTAACTAGGGGACAATAACCCAATGGAACTGAATTCTAAAGGCAAAACTCGTAGTTTTGGGGTGAGATATGTGTAAGTAGAGGAGACTAGGCCCCCATGTGGGGAGGTGCCTCTTCCCCCCTCACTGAAACCAGCCTAGAATCTAACCAGCTGATCCTGGGCCAAACACACTCAGCTAGGTCTCGAGAGCAAGTACTTCTGCCAAGCACTGTTTCTTTCACAGAGCCAGAGGTGATCTCATTGCAGTGGCTGGGTTCTCAATGCTCTGTCCCAAGCACAGAATCACGTCTGATAAACTTTGTAGGTGATAGTCTAAGTTGAAAAATTCCTACATATTCCATACTAGGCTAAGCTCTGACGAGGATACACTAAAAGAACCCACAATGCCTCGAGAAGCCTTCCACCCACCTCCTCCCAGAAACTACCTTACCTCTCTACGTTTTTCTCATGGACTTTTAGTGGGTCATTTCAGTAGTCCCACTCCATTGAGCAACACCACATACTCCCAAAGATGATGTCAGGCTTTATTACACACTCCCATTACAGACTTCTGCATGTAATATTTACATATGCACAGGTTCTCACCAAGGAACTCAAAGCCATGTATGGATCCTATCCCTCTCGCTCCCACAGGAGCCCTGAAGGTAGAGGAGAAAGTGTGGGCTCATTCTATCTGAGAACAAAGAGAGTGAAAGAAACTTTCAGGCCTTCTGTGGTATTAGAAAAGAGTCATCCAAGGTTAGTCATAGTCACCCATGTGTGTTTTATCAACATTTTGAGTTGATAATCCTTGGGCCATCTTGTGAAACTTGCATCTGCAGAATGAGAATCCTCGTTCAGGAGCCAGTGTTTTCCTACTGAGTTCAGCAGGCAAACTGAAACACTGTGGATTCTGTGATAAGGAGTCAGCATAAGGACCAAGACTGAGAGCTTGCCTGAATAGCCAACCAGAGTCAGGCCTTGGCAAGTCCCAGAGGATGAGCGAAGTGTATCAGGTAAGATGAGCAGTTAGAAGAACCTAGACATGTTCATTAAAATGGCAGTTCATTACTGCATGAACACATGAGCAAAGGTGAACACCCAGATGTGCGACAGCATATCTGGGGAAATAACAGGATGAGTGTTGGGTAGGAGACTGGGTACAAGTGCAAGTATAGTGTGAGAAGCAGCCAGGGGCCAGGTAGGGACCAAACTGTGCAGATCCTATAGACTTCATTCTAATGGGTCTCTGAACAGTTTAAACAAGGCACAGATATGATCATATTTGCACTTTGAAAGAATCACTAGGGCTGTAATGATGAAAGTGAGTTAGAGAGGCCAGGGTAGGAGCCGGGAATGAGGCAGGAGGCTCCCACAGGGGCCAGTGGTCCAGATTAGCAGGGTGGCGATGAAGGCAAAGAAAATGAATGGATTTTAGAGCTGTTTAAGAGAGAAAATCCCAGCAGGATGTGAAGAGAGAGGGCCCAATACTAGAAACTGGATTTCCCGATATAAACTTTGGTATCTAATAAAATGTTATATCCTTTGAACTGCTGGGTATCAGGGAGAGTAACAGAGTAAAGGGAGAGTCTAATATTTGAATTCTCAAATTCCTACTGTATGCCAGGCACTGTCTTAAGCTCTTTTAAAAAATGTTTGTTTGGGGGCGCCTGGGTGGCTCAGTCGGTTAAGCGTCCGACTTTCGCTCAGGTCATGATCTCGCGTTTCGTGGGTTCGAGCCCCGCGTCGGGCTCTGTGCTGACTGCCAGCTCAGAGCCTGGAGCCTGTTTCAGTCTGTGACTCCCTCTCTCTCTGACCCTCCCCTGCTCTCTCTCTCTCACTCTCTCTCTCTCCTAGAAAAGAAAAAAAAATGTTTGTTTGTTTGGTTGGTTGGTTGGTTGGTTGGTTATTTATTTTGAGAGAGAGAGAACTAGTCGTGGGGGTGGGGGAGGGACAGAGAGAGAGGGAGAGAGAGAATCCCAAGCAGGCTCTGTGCTGTCAATGCAGAGCCTGATGTGGGGCTCAAACCCACAAACCATGAGATCATGACCTGAGCCAAAATCAACAGTCACACATTTAACTGGCTGAGCCACCCAGGTACTGCTTAAGCTCTTCTAACCCATGGGATAACATGGGCTTTGGAATTAGAAGGATTCCAGCTCTGCATTTATCAGCTGTTTGACTTTGGACAATTAAACTTTCTCATCTATGTAATGAGGTTAATAATGTTTTTCATTCAGGGTGGGAGGAATGGGTACAATGGGCAAAGTGGGGAAAGGCTAAGTAATTTACCCAGAATTTTCACTTCTGGTCATAATGGAGTACCAGGAATCAGATTTTCCTTCTCACCATAAACAAGCAGAAAACTAGACAAAAATGAATAAAACAAATGTGATTAGACATTGGACACCAGGCAGCACAAGTCTGTGGTCACTAAGAGGAGGGAAACACATGAAGTGACAGCCCTTGTTTTCTGCCTAGAGACACATCCTAGACCAGGGCCCAGGAAGGGCCCAGGGGACTTGCTGAGTTGAGAGAGAGACCAGAGTACAAGGCTGGAGGGCAGACAGTATTTGTAGGGCAGAATTTCAGAGAGGATGGAGTCACATTGAGGGTCCCCTTGAGTCTTTGCTCAAGAGTAAAGTATACATGAATAAAGTGGAACTCCAGGAAACATGAACATTGAGAAGAGAAATGGAAGGTATGAGAGAAAAAGACAAATGGTATTTCTAGAGATGGAATTAACAAGAATAGATACTGTAAGAGACAAAATTACTGAACTTGAGACATAGCAATAGAAACCAGCCGAAGTGAAGCAGAGAAAAAAAAAGACTAAAAAAACAGAGCCTCAATGATCTGTGTGACAAAATCAGGTGATCCAGGGATGCCTGAGTGGCTCAGTTAAGCGTCTGACTCTTGATTTCAGCTCAGGTTATGATCTCACAGTTCACGAGATCAAGCTCCAAGCCTGCTAAAAGCACAGAGCCTGTTTAGGATTCTCTCTCTCTCTCTCTCTCTCTCAATCTCTTTCTCTCCCTCCCCCTCACTCTCTGCCCCTCTCCTGCTCATGTGCACATGCTCTCTCTCAAAATAAGTAATAAACTTTTTAAAAAAAATCTGCTGATCTAACATAATTGAAGTCCCTCAAAGATGAAGGAGGGCAGAAAAAAATACTTGAGATAATAGCCAGAATGTTTCCAAATTTGATACTGTTTGAAGTAAAAAACAAGACAAAAGAAAAATGTATGATGGGTTTTATAACATGAGTAGAAATAAAATGTGTGATCACAGTGGCCCAAAGAGTAGATGGAAAAGAAGAATTGGAAGTATATTGTTACAAGTTTCTTAAATTTTTTGTGGATGGGTATAATAACATTTGAAGGTGTTCTGGGATATGTAGTTTATCCAAGGGTATACATATGGTGGATCTGGAATCAAATCAAAAACTCCCAACTGCAAAGACTTATATATAGAGAGATGAGAGACCAAAGTCACACAGCCTTAGAGTCCTATAATGCTCCAAGACAGTTTTACCAAAGGCTGTGGGAGTTAAATAAAAATAAAGATAAATTTTAAAAAATTGTAATTAAAAAAAAGACATGTTTAAGTCCTAACCCCTTGTACTTGTGGATGTGACCTTATTTGGAAATAGGGTGTTTGCAGAGGTCATCAAGTTAAAAGGAGGCTATTCTAGATTACGGTGAGGCCTAATCCAAAGACTGGTGTCCTTTTGAAAAGAGAGAAATTTGGACATAGAGAGGGAAGAGACCAGGGGAAGTGACATATGGCAATGGAGGCAGAGATTGGAGTGATACTTCTGTAAACCTAGGGACACTCAGGATTGACAAGGCCACCAGAAGCTAGGACAGACGAGGAAGATCCTCCCCCACAGTCTCCAGAGGAAGCATGGCCCTTGCCAACGCCTTGTTTTTTACTTCTAGCCTCCTAAACCATACAGAATGAATTCCTATTGTTTCAAGTCACCAAGTTTGTGGTGCTTTCTTACGGCAGTTCTAAGAAACCAATACAGTCCTGAAAACTCGCTTTTCCTTCATGTTCCCAGTCTTTACGAGGTAAGGGGGAAGAAAAAAAAAGCTCTGGGGCCCAGGTAGGAAGTGAATGTTGACAGCAGGGCTCTTAAGTTGAAAAAATAAACGGAGCTTCAGGATGTAAGAACCATGAAGGAGGGAACTGGTTGGACTGGTTTTCTCATAAAACTCAGTGACTTTAATCCCAACCAGGTTGAATTTTAAAGTGAATTGACTCAGCATGGCTTGCTCTGTGTGTGTGTGTGTGTGTGTGTGTGTGTGCGCGCGCGCGTGCACGCGCGCGCGCGCGTAGCCCTGTGTTAGACCCACAGGGGAAAGAAAGCCAGGTGAATCAGATGACCTGCCTCTAGAAGCTCTTTCTAGGAGGACTCACTTCACTGCAAGATGTAATGGAATAGGTCACTGGAATTTGTCAAGTGAGTAACCAGCTGGAGGGAGTCAAAATCAAGAGTGATTCATTCCACCTAGAGGAGGATCGGCCAGCCCGCTTCAGGGAAGAGGAGACATTTCACCAAATAACGCTTCACCACAGCCGAGTCTGCAGCCCAGAGGACAAGCTGATCTCATGTGCCGAACAGAGACACAGGGAGGAAAACAAACCTACCAGGAATGCTGCTGTTTTTCCAGGGAAAGTTTCACAATACCGAGGTAGCACTCTCTGCTCAGTGGAAAGGTAGAAAGCTATCTAGCCCCCCGCGGCGGGGTGAGCAGGGGGGCGGTTCTCTGGGCTCTCAGAGTCTATCCTCCTCCCTTCTGGTTCTCCCCATGGGGCCCGTGTTCATCAGCACATTCTGCAGGGGGAAGGTGGCAAAGGTGGGCGTTTTGTTAGAGAGCTTGTGGTGTAAGGAGAGGGCAGATCCTTGTCTAAAATTTGCAAGATTCATTGTAAGAGTATAGCCTACATGTCAGCTCCACTCACATTCCCAAAAAGTAGCACCCCGCTGCCAAGATCCCCTAACAGCAGCCAGTCCCGAACCATCAACCTCTTCCTGTGCACCTAGCCGCCCACGACCCCCATCACCCCTCCCCATCCTCTTGTCCTTGGTCTTCACAGGAGCAGCTCTCCATTCAACTAAATCTCCAGTGCTTAAACGAATTCAGTGTTCTTTGAGAACTGAATACCATGCCTCCATCATGTCTACTTTTATCAGGTTATACAACTCAGGACACAGGCAGAATTTGGATTTAGGGGGTGCCTAGCTGGCTCAGTTAGTAGAGCATGCGACTCTTGATCTTGGTAAGTTTGAGCCCCAAGTTGGGTATAGAGATTACTTAAAAATAAAATCTTGAAAAATAAAACAATTTGGATTTAGGTCTGTGTGGTCAACTGAGCAACCAGTACCTTTTCCCCAGAGCAGCCAGAGGTCTGGGAGGGATGCTTTGGGGAACATTCCACTAAATGTTTTTGGCCTCCTTCCAGCCCAGAGCTGAAAGTGATGGTCAAGACATTCTGAACAGCAGCCCCTCCTCTCCTCTACCCCTGTCCCAGGTTCATGACAGCTTTTTTTTTTTTTTACAAATAGTTTATTGTCAAATTGTCAAATTAGTTGCCACATAACACCCAGTGCTCATCCCCACGAGTGCCCTCCTCCATGCCCATCCCCCTCCCCCTCATGACAGCTTTTTAAGCTGAGCATACTGCAATCAATTAATTCTTCTAGACATAAAATAGCTAGTAATACGGCTACTCCTAGCCCATGAGCCGGCAGGACCAATTCCAAGACCACTCCCCAGTCTTCATCATAAGGCCTGGGAGCCCAGCAGTTCTGGGATCTAAAAGCTTTTCGGGGGCGCCTGGATGGCTCATTCAGTTGGTTGACTCTCGATCTTGGCTCAGGTGGTGATCCTAGGGTTGTGGGGGTGGAGCCCTCTGATGGTCAGTTGGGCTCTGCAATAAGCTGTCAAGCCTGCTTGGTATTCCCTTTCTCATCCCCACTGCCCCTCTCCCCCTCCCTCCCGCTCACACAGTGCTTTCAAATACATACATACATACATACATACATACATACATACTTTTCAGACTTCTAAACTTTCCAGTAATGCTTTTCAATTTCCAATGATGTTTTTCTCGAAAAAAAATCCCCAATAATTAGCTGAACAAAAAGGAAAAATTTGTTTTTATTGACTCAGTTATTTTGGAAGGAATTCTCTCATTTACAAATCCCCAGCTTCTTCTTTTCTACCAGGCTGCTTTTCATTCATTCCTTCTACATATTTATGTGGCACCTACTAGATGGTGGGGCCCCTTAGCATTGGGGTGTATGGTGGTAAAGAGCCATTTTCTTGTATAAAATCCAGGTTGATTCCCTGATTTACCATCTCAGTCTGGAAAGAAAGAAAAGTGTTAATGAAATATTTGCCATGAAATTTCACCAGGGTGAAAACATCCCAGGAAATAATTCTTTATACTTGAGTTATTTGAGGGCTACTAAAGGAGCCTTTAAAAAGGTTAAGGTATCAGAGAAGGAAAAGGAAAGGAAGGGTCTGAGAGACTGGTTGTTTGTAAAAGTATCTTGACTTGGTCTGGTGCTTTTCCTATAAACAAACAGTACACATATCTTAGCCTCAGTTTTAGGGAGAAATAAAACAACAGAGCTTCCTCTATGCAATAAGAATCTAAGAGCTTAATGTTGGTTTTCTTTTCTTTTCTTTTTTTAAGTTTTCACTGACCTTAAAAACATTAAAACCTAAGAAACTGGATTCTGGAGCTTGAGGTTGTGTGCCCACAATCCCAGGGTTGTGGGCACACAACATCAACGACAAAGACAAAAGGAAAATGGAAAAAATGGGACGGCCGCCTGAAATACGAGGAAGCCTGGTCCCAGCAGGGAGCCCATGGGACTGCCAGGAACTCGGCCCCATTGGAGCCACGTGATCACTCTCTCAGCATGTCCCTGGGGCCTGGGGACACTGGAGAGGGGAGGAGACACGGGGACAAAGAGCAGAGCTGTAGAAACCAGCCCTAGGGTGAGGATGCCTCGGTTTCCAGGTTGGAGTTTCTGCCTTTGTTTTTTATCTGACCCAAGGGAAGTTAAAAATTCACCCGAGCTTGTAAAAGTACTCTTTAAATAAAGGTACCTGTGGGGACCTCTAGGGATGCCTGTCCATCCAGTCTGTCCCGCTGAGGCCGAAGCACAGAGAAGAGGGCTTTCAGGACAGGCCCCAGCCCCCAGCCTCCAGCTTTTCCTTTCAGGGCCTCCCCTCCCTCCCCGCCTGGGATCTCTGAGCTAACCTCCTCTCCATGTCTGCCTGAAGGTGTCTGTGCCTGCACTTACAAGCCAAGTGGGAGAGGAATCTGTACGGCCCCCCGCCCCCCCCCGCTTCCCCCCCCCCACCCCCGCTCCAGCAGATGAGCCCCAGCAAACAGCCACATGATGTGAAAGAGATTGTTGTTGTTATTTGATATCCTTCAGAGAAATGCACACAGCATGACAATGAGGCCAGTCTAGATGACGTGGGGAAAGGAGGACATGGTCAGATGAGGCCAGTCTAGATGACGTGGGGAAAGGAGGACACGGTCAGATCCCCGCCTGGCAGTGGGTTCCATTTCTTCTCGGTTGAGTGAAACTGTTTCCTCCAGCTTCACAGTTATGATTTCCAGTATTTGGCATGTTTGGGAGTCTCTCTCTCTCTCTCTCTCTCTCTCTCTCTCTCTCTCTCTCTCTCTCACACACACACACACACACACACACACACACACACACACACACACACCCCACACTGAGAGCTAGAAGAGAGTTTAGAAATCAAATCCCTGTTGAACAGACTATGAATTTACGTTTTGGAGAAAAGGAATAAAATTCCCAGCTCCACAGTTCAACTCTAAGTTTACCTGCCTAGCCTCTTTAATTGGTAGTTTTGTCTTTGGCTCCTGCTTGCTTCTCTCTGATTTCTGTCCTGACTGAAAGCGAGAAGGAACCCTGGAGTCCCAGACTTTGCGGACCCTTTTCCTATCATAGGGTGAGGATGCACATTGAGGACAGCAGTCTCTTGAAAGTGGCCTGGAGTCGGCGGAGGCCTGGGGTGGGGGTGGAGGGAGTTGGGCACCTGGGTGCTTCAGTCAGTTAAGCAGTTAAGAATCAGACTCTAGATCAATCTCAGCTCAAGTAATGATGTCTCAGTTCATGAGTTAGAGACCTGCGTCGAGGGCTGCTTGGGATTCTCTCTTTCTCTCTCTCTCTCTCTCTCTCTCTCTCTCTCCCTCTTCCACCCCCCCTCCCCTGCTTGCATTCTCTGTCTCTCAAAATAAATAAGAACTTTATAAAGTAACTTATCTGAGAGGCAGATCTAAGAAAACAACACATAATATGTTTTCCTTGGTTGCTTATTAGTCTGTCATTAGCTCTAAGGGTGCTGTTTTTCTTTACTTTCTTTTTTTATTTTTAAGTTTTTTAATGTTTCTTTTTGAGAGAGAAAGAAAGCAAGTGAGTGGGGAGGGTCAGAGAGAGAGGGAAACAGAGGCTCTCAAGCAGGCTCTACACTGAAACTAGAGAGCCCCATGTGGGGCTTGAACTCATGAACCAGGAGATCACGACCTGAGCTGAAACCAAGAGTAGGATGCTTAACCAACTGAGCCACCAAGGTGCCCTGATTTCATTTTGTAAAAAATTGAGGTGTAATTTACATGCAATAAAATGCACAGATCTCAGGAGTATGGTTCAGGGAGTGTTGACAAATGCATATCCTGTGTAATTCACACCTCTATCAAAATAGCACACATTTCCATTACCCTCCCCCCCCAAGATTTCTTTATGCCCTTTGCCAGTCTCTCCCCTCCCGATCCCACCACCGTCCCAGGCAACTTTGTTCTGATTTCTATCACCACAGATTAGCTTTGCCTGTTCTAGAATTCCATACCAATGGAATCATACAATATGTACTCTTCATTTGGTTTTTATTGTTTAGCATAATGTTCTTCACATGCATCCATGTTGTTGCAGGTATCCGTAATTTGTGTTCAAGGTGCTTTTTTTTTAATGTTTTATTTATTTCTGAGAGAGAGAGAGCGTGAACAGGGGAGGGTCAGAGAGACAGGGAGACACAGAATCTGAAACAGGCTACAGGCTCTGAGCTAGCTGTCAGCACAGAGCCTGACACAGGACTCAAACCCACAAACTGTGAGATCATGACCTGAGCCGAAGTCAGATGCTTAACCAACTGAGCCACCCAGGCTCTCCTCAAGGTACTTTTGATAGCAAAACCCCACAATGTGTCAGATCCACTCTATTCAGAGCCTGGTCTTAGGCACTGTGTTTTTCAGAATTCCTCTCCCTGTATATTCCAGGCAAGTGTTGGCTACAAGAGAAATTTGTGTGGTATTGGGAAGATGCAAATGGACCATCATGGTGATTTCAAGGGTCTGAAGCTGGGCACCAGGCCACCAGGCACTGAGGCAGCTCATGTGCTCAGCTAGTTCACAGGCAGGAGATAGCACCCGGACCCTCAGCACTTCCTGCTCCCACCCAAACTCCTTTAGCTTCTCCATTGGCTGGGTCGAGTATGTGTGGCTCCAAGGAGAGGTGCCGGCATCTCCTGGAGAGCACCCATAGCATCTGGTTGCAAGCGGTAAAAATCAGAGCCGGATTTTAGTTTTTCCTCCTGAGTTTCCATGTGTCCTCACTTCGCTCTCAATCAAATCAGCTTCTCTGACGGTCAGTATGGCAGCCTGTGGTGACTTTAGGGTTTTAAACACTAGATCCAGAGGCAGCAGCCTTGCTGTCTTTTACCAGTTCCCACAATTGTGTGATTCTATATAATCCCTATAGTAAATCCTTTATTCTACACCATTCATAGAGTTTGTGCTTTTCTGGTCAAATCTTGACTGGTTCAAGAAGAACTAGAAGTTATGGGAATGTAAACTGGTACAGCCCCTCTGGAAAACAGTGTGGAGTTTCCTCAGGAAACTAACAATAGAACTCCCCTATGACCCAGCAATAGCACTGCTAGGAATTTACCCAAGGGATACAGAAATGCTGATGCCTAGGAGCACATGTACCCCAATGTTCATAGCAGCACTCTCCACAATAGCTAAAACATGGAAAGAGCCTAAGTGTCCATCAACAGACAAATGGATCAAGAAGATGTGGTTTATCTATACCATGGAATACTACATGGCAATGAGAAACAATGAAATCTGGCCATGTGTAGCAACATGGATGGACCTTGAGGGGTGTTATGCTGAGCGAAATAAGTCAGGCAGAGAAGGACAAATATCATATGTGTGCACATATAGGAGGATTAGGAGGAACTTAACAGAGGACCAAGGGGAGAAGAAGGGCGGAAATGGTGGGGGAAAGGGAGAGAGGCAAACCATGAGAGACTCTTGAATGCTGACAAAAACTGAGGACTGATGGATGTGGGGGGAGGAGGGATGGGCATGGAGGAGGACACTTGTGGGGATGAGCACTGGGTGTTATGTGGAAACTAATTTGACAATAAACTATTTGTAAAAAAAAAAAAAAAAAAGAAGGACTAGAAGTTAGTATCTATGTGGGCAGTGCAGCCAACATGAACCCTACCCTCCTAGATCCTCAGATTTGAAGCCCAGCAATCGACTTCAACAGTATTCTGCTGTGGACCCAGGGCTCTGAGAGCCCCTGGAATGCTCCACCTCTATAGCTCCTGGCACACATTCTTGTTCCTCATGTCTTCTTACTCCCCTTCCCTCACTACACCTGCCCCTTGACCCTGTCTAGTCAGCCTGCCCTTGACTGCTCCCTTTCTTTTATCTCAGTCTCTCACCTCCTTCGGGCTACCCTTTGCCTCTGCTCCAGTCTACAACCTCATAGAGCCACCTGAATGACTTGCAGAGAAATCACCCGAATATGGAAATAAAGCAAGACAATGACTGCCTGTCTTCTCAATGTTTAGCACTGTTTCACAGGCTCACCTAAGATTACTTAGTTGTCTAGAAGAATCCAAGTTTGACTTTGCTATGTATTATTGATTACAGCCCAGACACTGTGAAATTACATGTTAGCTTACAGATTTTTGTCCAATAGAGATGCAAATTATTTCTGTTCAGTGGGAAAAGTAAACTACAGTTTTGTTGCCCTGTAGGACATCCACCAGTTTTCTATTTAACAAATGTTGTATCTAGCAAATGTATTCTAACAATCCTTTTTTTTTTTTTCTTACAAACACTTGGTTTCTCAATGCTCTTGGAACAAGCTTTACTATTTTACTGGTTCACTCGTTAATTGATGAATCATTTTTTTAAGTTTATTTCTTTATTTTTGAGAGAGGCACATGTGTGTGAGCAGAGGAAGGGCAGAGAGAGAGAATCCCAAGCCGGTTCCACACTGTCAGCATGGAGTCTGACATGGGACTCAGTCTCACAAACCATGAGATCATGACCTGAGCCCGGATCAAGAGTCGAACACTTAACTGACTTAACCCACCCTGGTGCCCCAATTGAGGAATCTTTAAGGCATGTTATTTTCATATTTGTATCAAAATCACATTTTTAAGTTTTTGAAGATTACACTTTGACAATATCTTCACCCCTGTCCACCTGGAGCATCAGCTGTACAAACCACCTCTCCTGTGTCCCAGCCATTTGTACCAAGCTGTTCTGTGATGTGGTTTTTCTCCAGTAGGGCTCAGCAAAGCCAGATGTGGGGGAAGCTAATGATGGTTGCTCTGCAGGAACTTCATCAACTACATCTCTTTCTTAGATCTTCACCCTCTTTCCTGACTCCCCCTCAGCTGGTAAATGGGCTCAAGTTTTGCCCACCTTGAAAAAAATATCATTCTTGACCTGAGAACATGGAAGCATGGGAACAAACATTTAGGTTATCACATCGTTTGTTTTTAATATTTATTTATTTATTTTTGAGAGAGAGAGAAAGAGGAAGAGAGAGAACACAAGTGGGAGAGGGGCAGAGAGACAAGGAAAGAGAATCCCAAGCAGGTTCTGTGCTGTCAGCACAGAGCCTCACATGGGACTTGAACTTACACACCATGAGATCATGACCTGAGCAGAAGCCAAGAGTCAGGTACTTAACCGACAGAGCCACCCAGGTGCTCCTAGGTTATCACATTCTTGAATCACTGACCCTTCCTTTGTGCTGGAGTGGGAAGAGCAGGAAACTAAAGGAGATGGAGGAAAAGCAGATTAGTGTTGGTTCTTGACTTTAGGTCACCCCTACCCCAGGCAGAAGTGGTTCCTCATATGGTCTACCTTCACTCACTAGATCCTCCTAGAATCTGGGTTTTTAAGGCCAAAGCCTTATTTACAACACATTTATTTTCTACATAAACAATGCAGCAAATTAATTGCTGAAGGTATAATGGACAACAAAGACCTGTTCCTTGCTTTACAGAGCTCCTAGTCTGGTATGAAAGATGGACATTGTTCAAATGATCCCCAAAATTCATAGTTACATTGACAAAAAGTACAACGAAGGAGGGCTACTTGGGACTCTAGGAGGATCAGATCTATCAGGGTCAGCAAAGTTTATTTGAGGGCACCTGGGTGGCTTAGTCAGTTAAGCATCCGACTTTGGCTCAGGTCATGATCTCATGGTTTGTGAGACTGAGCCCTGCATCAGGCCCTGTTGCTGACAGCCCAGAGCCTGGAGCCTGCTTCAGATTCTGTGTCTCCCTCTCTCTCTGCCTGTCCCCTGCTTGCACTCTTTCTCTCAAAAATAAACATTAAAAAAAAAAAGGTTTCTTTGAGGAAACAGTGGTCATGCTGATGTCTGAAGGATACGTAGGTATTGATTAGACAAAACTGAGGAGGCAGAATGTTTCAGATGAAAGGGGTAGGCAAAGCAAGCACAAAGCCCTGCAGGGGTAGGAAGGGGCAAATGGGAACACAGTGTGCTGGATGAGCATAGGGAAGAGCAGGGCTGGAGTGACAAAGGCCCAGAGAGGCTGGGAAGGGAGACAGAGACCATACCATGAGGGCCTTGGTTAGGAATTAGGATTTCTCTGGTTGTTGCATAAAGAATGAGTTAGAGAAGGGCATGAGTAGATGTAGGAAGGGCTGGCTAGTTGGAACCAGGATACAGGTGTTGCTGGGTGCCCTGATTAAATACATCTTCATCTCACGCCATTCCCACACACCTTCATTCTTCCTCTGTTCCTCCTTGGTGGTCTCACCCCTACCCCAGCACTTATCTTAGTGTATTATTATTTTTTTTAATTTTTTTTTATTCATTTCTAGGAGAGAGAGAGAGAGACAGCGTGAGCAGGGCAGGGTCAGAGAGAGAGGGAGTCACAGACTGAAACAGGCTCCAGGGTCTGAGCTGGCAGTCAGCACAGAGCCCGACGCGGGGCTCAAACCCACGAACCGCGAGATCATGACCTAAGCGAAAGTCGGATGCTTAACGACTAAGCCACCCAGGCGCCCCTATCTTAGTGTATTATTGTTGTCTCCTTCATTAGCACAAGCATTTCTCAATGGCAATGACTCTCTTTCATTTCTCTCCATTCCTCACCCCACTATGTTTTCAGCCTAACAATCAATGCATAGTAGGTTCTCAAGTAAATGTTTGTAGACCTGAAGAGCATCTTCCTCCAGTTTTCACTCCAAAGTCAGGGAGACGTTCCACCTCTTTATGTCCTATTCATGCCCACCTCCTCCATGTTCTGCCCCCAAACTCCACTGAAACCTCTCTTGCTAAGATCACCACAACCTCTGGGTGGCCAAACATAATGAACAATTTTAGTTCTTGCCTTAGCTTGAACTCTGCCCATCAGTATCTCTCAACTGTTCCCCTTTTTTTTTTCATGTTGTATTTATTTTTGAGAGCAAGAGAGACGGAGCACAATTGAGGGAGGGGCAGAAAGAGAGGGAGACACAGAATCTGAAACAGTCTCCAGGCTCTGATGTCACCACAGAGCCCAGTGCAGAGCTTGAACTCACAGACTGCGAGATCATGACCTGAGCTGAAGTCAGACGCTTAACCGACTGAGCAAGACAGGTGCCCCAACTGTTCCTTCCTTTGTGAAAATTTCTCTGCCCTAATTTCCACAGCCTCACTGTCTTCTGCTAGGTTAGTGCTCTAATTGCTTCTTCTCAATATTCCTTGAGGGTTCTAGTTCCTCCTTCTGTCCCTCAAATATTGGTATTCCCAGAGATTCAGTATCAGCTTTCTTTTCTCCTCTGCCTGGCTGATTAATTTATACACGCTTATAATTCCAATTATGACCTTATATGCTGAAGACTCTAATATCTATCCATATACCTATTCCAAAACATTCTTCTTAGCCCCAGACATGTGTTTTCAAGTATACTAGATATCTGTACCTAGATGTACATGGAGCACCTCCAAGTCAGATATGAACTCACCCTTTCCTTGAAATCCACCACCAAACCTGGTCCCTCCCCTTCACTCCTTGTCTTTGTAAATAGGACAACCCATTTACCCCATCACCACGTCATGAGAGTAGAGTCATCCTACATGGCTCCTACTTTTTTTTTTTTTTTTAATCTCCTACATCCTATTGATTCTACCTTCCAACCCTCTCAGAGGTTTGCATGCTCTTCTCTAGGATCAACACCCTGCCAACGTCAGTTCAGGCCATTGTTTGATCTCTCCTCTTACATGGTCTCTCTTGTCTCAGTCCTCTGCCCCTCCAATCAGTCTTCTGTATCACCACGAAAGGAATTACTCCACACCTCTGACCACATCACTCCCTGGATTAGTCATCACTTGGATAAAATCCAAAGTCCCCTATCACCTGGCCTTTACCTTCAGTCCCAACCCCTCCCCCCCATCTCCCTGTATGCACCATGTGATCTCACTATAGGCAACTACTTTCAGCTTCCGCATCTTTGAACCTCTGTGCAAACTGTTCCCTCTGTTCCATATGCCCCTTCCCCACTTGTTGCCTGACAAATTCCTGTTCACCTCCAGGACCATTGGAGCAGCTCCTCCTCTGTAAAGCTATCTCTGCTCTCTTAGCACCATGACATTTCTATACCATACCCCTTCTCTTTACTCATCATCTCAACCTGCCTGAGTCCTGGACTGTGAATTCCTTACACAGAATGTCTTTCTTAAGATCCCCAGTGCTCAGCACTGCCAGTAATCCAGTAAACAGTGATTAAAAAGACAGATGATTAAGTAAAAAAAAGCCTTTCTAGTCAAGAAATTCACTATTGGGTAAAGCTAATGTATATATAAAAATGGAAAAAGAATGTAGAGCTATGTACAAGTGAATGGAAATTAATAAAATGCCATTAGACTAAGACCAGAACTTACTAATGAGATAAGCATCATGGGGCACCTGGGTGGCTCAGTCTGTTAAGTGTCTGACTCTTGATTTCAGCTCAGGTCATGATTCCATGTTTCCTGGGATCAAGCCCAAAATGAGGCTCTGTACTGACAGTAAGGAGCCTGCTTGGGACTCTCTCCCTACCTCTCTCTCTGCTCCTCTCCCTCCCCTACTTCTGTGTGCTCCTGCACTCTCTCTCTCTCTCTCTTAAAGTAAGTAAACATGAAAAAAAAATTTTTCTTAAGACAATCATCTGGGGCACCGAGTTGGCTCAGTTGGTTAAGCATCCGACTTCAGCTCAGATCATGATCTCACACTTGGTGGGTTTGAGCCCCACGGTGGCTCTGTGCTTACAACTCAGAGCCAGGAGCCTGCTTCTGATTCTTGTCTCCTTCTCTCTCTGCCCCTCCCCCATTCGCACGCTGTCTCTCTCTGTCTCTCAAAAATAAATGTTAAAAAATTTTTAAAAAGACAATCATTATGTTTCTATTAGAGATGAATAATTCATCTAATGATATTGAAAAATGGGTTATTTTTGAATGTATTCATTTAAATTCTGACCTCATGCCATGTCCCAAGATTAAGTCTATAGATATTAAAGAATTATTGCAAATATAAAATCATTTATTTTCTTGAGAGAAAGAGAGTGAGTGTGAGGGAGAGGAGAAGGGAGAGAGAGAAAAAGAGGAGCCTAAGCAGACTCCATGCCCAGTGTTGAGCCAGATGTGGGGCTCCATCTCACAACTGTGAGGTCAGGACCTGACCCAAAATCAAAAGTCAAACTTCTAACCGACTGAGCCACCCAGCTGCCCCAAATATAAAACCATTTTAAAGAACTGAAAGAAGGGCAGCCACTGGCTCAGGTCATGATCTTGTGATTTGTAGGTTTGAGCCCCACATTGGGCTCTGTGTTGACAGCTCAGAGCTGGAGACTGCTTCAGATTCTGTGTCTCCCTCTCTCTCTGCTTCTCTCCTACTCGCACTCTGTCTCTCTCAAAAATAAAAAAAACATTAAAAAAAAAGAAATAGAAGAAAAATTTATCAAATAGTTATGTGCTTTCTGGATGAGAAATCTCTTCCTAAGAATAATGATAATGGAAGGAAAAAACTTTAAAAAAGGCTGATAGATGTGACTATATGAAAATATAAATCTTTTGTAAATCCAAAATATAAAATTACAAGTCAAACAATAAATGAGGAAAAGCACTTGTCATATAAATATGACAAAGCATTGTCACATCAGTGGTTATAAAAACTGATTTTAAAAACCATTAAGATTTCAGGGTGCATGGGTGGTTCAGCTGGTTGAGCATCAAACTATTGGTTTGGGCGTGGGGGTCATGGTCTCATAGTTTCATGAGTTCGTGCCCCACACTGGGCTCTGTGCTGACAGCTCAGAGCTTGGAGCCTGCTTCAGATTCTGTGTCTCCCTCTCTCTCTCCCATTCCCCACTCGTGCTCTGTCTGTCTGTCCCTCTCTCAAAAATAAATAAACAGTAAAAAAAAGTTTAAAGAAGCAAAGGACACCTACTCATAATTAAAAATGTAATGGTTAATAAAAAATTAACATCCCTTATAAATGTCAGCACCCAATTACAAGCTCCTTTTGAAATCAGTTGCAAGTTATTAAGTGCCAGAGTTTATCTGATACAGAAATAAACATTTCTAGGGGTGCCTGGGTGGCTTAGTCAGTTAAGCGTCCGACTTTTGCTTAGGTCATGATCTCGCAGTTCGTGGGTTCGAGCCCTGCATCGGGCTCTGTGCTGACTGCCAGCTCAGAGTCTGGAGCCTGTTTCAGAGTCTGTGACTCCCTCTCTCTCTGACCCTCCCCTGCTCATGCTGACTCTCTCTGTCTCTCTCCTAGAAATAAATAAAAAACCATTAAAAAAAAATTAAAAAAAAGAAAGAAAGAAACATTTCTGTTTTCATGACTAACACATAAACTTTACAGTTGACAACAGGATTTGATGAGTCAATGCATATATGCTAGTTATGGATTTCACAAATTATTGAAATGTAGTTTAAGGTCCAAATTATTACCATTTGTTAAAACTGAACTTGCATGAGAAATTAAAATATAATGATGATGGTTCACTTTTAATGAAAGTACTCTCTTAGCTAAAATGCTTTCTTGTTGGTCTGCTATAAATGTATTTAAATAATAATCATTTTCCTTGGTGCTCAGGAGAAGATCAGTATTCAGACCTAACTTTGGAGCCTAAAGAAAAGCAAATTTAACATCACCTGAAAGATTCATCTGGAGATTATCTTGGGGACTCCCCAGACCCTAGACTCATGATGGGTTTGGGCACCATGATGTAGCTATCTTCTGAAGAGCTCAGTGCTATACCCTAGTTTTATTGTCTGGTGTGAATATGTAGATTTTTTTTTCTTTATTTTAAGTAGGCTCCATGCCCGTCATGGGTCTGGAAGCCACGACCCTGAAATTAAAAGTCATGTGGTCTACGAACTGAGCCAACCAGCGGCCCCTATTTCTTAACTTCATGTATGTTTCTGATCTGTGCTGACAGCTCAGAGCCTGGAGCCTGCTTTGGGTTCTGTGTCTCCCTCTCTCTCTGTCCCTACCCTGCTCACACTCTGTGTCTCTTTCTCAAAAATAAGTAAACATTTTAAAAACTTTTTTTTTTCAGTGTAAATATCTAACCTGGGAGGTTGTCATCACTAGCACCTGGTCTTTAATAGTTTCTTAGCGGGGGCTTGGGCCTAGGATTGAATTTGGGAAAGGACCAGAGAACTTTCGGTCCCATTTTGGGGTGTGAATTGGGTGGAAGCCCAAGGACATCAGTGACAGACGAAGGAGGGAGCATAGAGCATGAGTCCACTGGGCTGGGTATCTGTGGGGTGGGGCAGGGAATGTCCAACTGGGCTAGAGTGCATTTCCATACAACCAGAATCGATCTGTAGTATAGAGCCTACACAAACTGAGCCACGCTGCTGGATAGGAACCAAGTTTTAGTGTGAATTCCCCTCTGATCAAGGCAGATGAGTGACTGATCCAAGATTACACCCAGAGCACCGTCTGAGTGGTGATGAAGAGCTAGGCTGGTCTACTTTTCAGAAATAACAGTTGATCTCTTTGAAATTGCAATGAGAACCAAAGGGGCAGGGAACAGAGGAGAAAGCAATGTCTGAGGGAACCAGAGGGTTTTATTAATTCAAGTTCCCAGCTGGAACTGCCCTCCAGAATGATGGGAGGGAGGATGGGTAGAAGTGGTATGGCTCTTGGCCCACAACCCGTATAGTTTCTGGATTCTGAGCAATCTGTACATAAACATAACCTACGCCCACGCTCAGCATACTTGTGCTTCAGTGCTTCCACGTAGGTACATCCAGGATTTCTTTTTTCTGTGAAGGATTTGCTAGGAGTCAGAAGTCAGCAGCATCCCAAAGTGAGTGGGGGTTATAGGCACCAGGCAAGTCCCCTCTCTTCTACCAACCCCCAAGAGGAAGCAGACAGGCCAGGTAGGTCCTGTGGTTACAAGGGCTTGGCTGCTTTATTACTTTCATTCTTCTGGGCGTTTTTACAAGAAGTAAGCAAAGTACAAATATTTTATAGCCCTTGGGCTAAAAAGTATGATATCCCATTTCAAAGAATGAAGACCCCTGTAAAGGTGAGCCCCTAACTAAAAGTTTCTTAGGGAATCAATCAAATTATTAAGTATGAGAGCTTATCTGATACACAAATATTTCTCTAGGTTTGTGACTGCTAAGACATAACTGTTAGGGTGGGTAGCATGGAAACTGTGTGGGGTGAGGAAAGAGTATCAGAGTTGCCCAGAGGTAGGGTCAAGCCTCAGGCCTGCCATTTACCAACCATTCACTGGAGCTTGGGTGTTACTGAACTGTGCTTAGCCAGGTCTCTCATTTGTAAAAACCAAATAAGTGACACAGTCTCTGTGAAGAGTAAATAAGATAATGTGAAGAAAGTACATTGTGAGTGCTTACCAAATTTTCGTTGCACCTTCTCTTCCTTTCCAGATGCTCAGCTGAATTAACTATCTGGTGCGGAAGATTTTTTTTAAGTTTTTATTTATTTATTTTGAGAGAGATAGCAAGCTGGAGAAGAGTAGAGAGAAGGGCAGGGAGAGAGAGAATCCCAAGCAGGCTCCATGTTGTCAGTGTGAAGCCCAACACGGGGCTCCATCCCATGACCTGTGAGATCTTGACCTGAGCCGAAATCAAGAGTTAGATGCTTAATCTGACTGAGCCCCCCAGGCACCCTGGTGAGGAAGGTTTCTGGCAAGTATCCAAATAAGGCTCTTAAAGGCCTCAAGGGTAAGAAGAAGCTAAAAAAATAAGCTGCCAAAAAGAATGTAATCTGTTTCATTAGCACGTATAATAGTTTAGAACTAGAGAGTAGTCAGACCAATCCTAATATTATTAATTTTGTGTACTGAGTTCTCCTTGTGGGTATCTATGTCACCCCTGAAGTTAGAAACTCTTCAAGGGAGGGCATGAGGACTGAGAAACCTCAGACCCCTGTCTTGTTGAACCGGAATCTCCACAGAACTACTATGGAGCCCCTTAGTTTGATGGTTGATTAAAACTGAATCATTTTATCTCCCCTCCTTGCCCATTGGTTCTGAAATCCAATTCTCCTTAGGTAATTTTGGAGCCCCTAAAGGCTTACTTACAGGCCAGCTTTCACATTTTTGCCCCCATTGTAAGGCCAACAACATGCATCAAAAAAACTTATGTGTGCTTTTCCAGCAGATGATTTCTGTAGGAGTGAGCCGTTTGGGTGACGTACAAGCCAAGCTATGCCTGCATTCTTATCTATACCCCATATACTCTTGTAATTCCACTGGTTAGTGATTGCCATTCAGTGGACCCACAGGTTTCTCCTACAAAGCCTTTTGCACCCAAGGATAGGAGCAAAGAGTGATTCCTCCATGTCAAGATGGCTTACTATCCCTTTACCAGCCTGAGATATTCAATGAACTATTTGTAGCGTTTAGACCCACATGCGATTTTTTTCTGGACTATATATCTATATCATCTATATCTATATTTTTTGCTATCTTTTTTGGTCTAATAAATCCTACATGGAAATGGAAATGTGGTCATTATTGGTTCACAGATTTCTCTACAGACTTCTGGATTTTCCCTTCTTCTTCTTTTTTTTTTTTTAATAAACAAGGAACCAACAAAGAGGTGACATATCTTCCTTCCTCTCTCCTCTGTCCATACCCCTTTATTTCCTTCTTTCACTTCCTTCTACCAATTCATGGCCATAATTCTCCCTCTAATGCACTCAGTTCTCAATGACTGCTGATCCTTAGCACTAGGACAGTGGACAGCCTAGAACTCCCAGGGACATTATCAAACTGGGTACATTCTGAGTCAGTATTGTACACAGTGATGTACGTTACATGTGGTTCAGCTGGGCCATGACAGCTCATTGAAAACTTACTCATCCTGAGTACGAGTGCCAATAAAATCAAGTTCATGATATTTAGTTCATTCTTATCACACATCTTGATTTTCTAGGAACATCTCTGGTGTCACTCTCAGGACATATAGATAATTCCAGAAAGGAGAGCCATGGAAATGCGTACGTTCCTTTTTTTTGTTTCTTTCTCATGCCTTGCAAGCTGCCAATGTATTCGTTCTCAGCCAGCAACATGAGAGCCCAGGCGACAGTCCTGTTTGACTGTGGCCAGTTATCAGGAGAGAGAACTTCCTCAGAATTGTGTATGTATACTTCGTTGTATCAGAGATGTCATTAAACTTGAACATTGTCTAAAATAAGCTCTTAGGTTTCATCAGGGCTTTGCATACACTGTAAATGACCCATCATAAAGACCCCACCCCTCTCTGATCCTGATAAGACGAGGGTTAAGGTCCATTTCTGTTTTCCACATTCTAGTTCCTTCTGTCTAGACCACAATACAATTTCTAGAACCAATCAGTTCCTTTCTCAGCTGGCTCTAAGAACACTGTATTCTTTCTCAGTGTTGAATGGTTAACTCATACACGAAGTAAATGCCTAATACTTATTAATGACCATGACTCATCATCTAGGTGGTTATTAAGCTAAGATTGGTCACCCCAGAGCCCCCACTTCACCATATCCTGCCAGAGAGAGCACTTCCACCCCTCCCTACAAAGATTGTCACCACCTACCACTATAGTCTGCAGGGCAGGGCAGTCATCCTGAAGTTCCTTGACCTTCGTATTAATATTCCAATTCTGCACAGCTCAGGCTGATTTCCCATTTCCCTGCGAGAGCCTGTCAGGCTAGTCAGACCATGTCTTCTACCCCATTTGCCTCAGTCACTGCCAGAAGAGCAAGCCTTCGAGGTTACCCAACATCACATGGGCCATTCATCCCAGTACCCCTGGGCTCATCACCTAATCTGATCCAGTCCCTCTCTGCCCTCCCCAAACTCTCCCATTGCTCCCTTCTTGACTCCTACTCTGTCACCATCAAACATCCTGGTAGCCTCCTCCTCTTCGGCCATCCCCTCCACCCCTAGGCAGTGAGCGAACCAGGCCTCCTTCCCAGATGGAAGCTGCTTTCACTTTCCCCCTCATTTCCCAGGCACCTCAGGGCCAGGGGGTTCTAGGTGTTCTGCTTGTCATTTCCAAACTATTTCTTTAATCCTTCTAAATGTCCAGCTGTTTCAAATTCCCTGTGGTCACCCCTTACCCTTTAGGCTCCTCACTTCTGAGTGGTTGTCACGGCTCTTCACCCCTGTCTGACAGATACTTCTGGCTCCTGTCATCTTCCCAGCCCTGCTTAGGTGCCATGGTCCAGCACTGCCTCCAACTTTTGCAAACACCTTCCACGCTAACCTCATCCTTCTCTTGTCTGTCCTCTTGGCTTGGAAGATCCCATTCTGTTGACCCCAACTCCCTGGCTTCAGAGCTTACACCCAAGCAGCCAGTTATTGCTAGAGGAAATCACACCATGTAGCTGATTGATTTCACTTTGAATTGTGACCTGAAACCTCAAAGGAACACTCTGCACTGCTTGGCAAATACTATCAAGTTTTCCAGGAACATTCACTGTCCCATGCTACACTGACATTCTCGGTGGTGTCTGGCTGGGTCAGTTGGAAGAACTTGAGATTCTTAATCTTGAAGTTGTAGGTTCAAGTCTCACCTTGGGTGTAAAGATCAGTAAAGACAGATGATAGATAGATAGATAGATAGATAGATAGATAGATAGATAGATAGATGATAGATTTGTCAGAGATTTTGCTCTAAATTTTTTAAAATAAAAAAGTAAAATGAGGGGCGCCTGGGTGGCTTAGTCGGCTGAGCGTCCGACTTTCACTTAGGTCACGATCTCGCGGTTCGTGGGTTCGAGCCCCGCGTCGGGCTCTGTGCTGACTGCCAGCTCAGAGCCTGGAGCCTGTTTCAGTCTGTGACTCCCTCTCTCTCTGACCCTCCCCTGCTCACGCTGTCTCTCTCTCTCCTAGAAATAAATAAAACATTAAAAAAAAAAAGTAAAATGATTTTCTCATGCTTTCCTTTTTTTCCTCAAAATCTTCCACACTGCAGGGGCTTAGTTGATTAAGTGTCTGGCTTTGGCTCAGGTTGTGATCTCACTGTTTCTGAGTTTGAGCCCCGCATCAGTCTCTGCGCTGACAGCTCAGAGCCTCGAGCCTGCTTTGGATTCTGTATCTCCCTCTCTCTCTGTCTCTCCCTATCTCACACTCTGTCTCTCTCAAAAATAAATACACATTAAACAATTTTTAAAAATCTTCCATACTGCAAATCTTTAATAGCTGCAAAGTATCTGCCCCAGAATGTTTATCATAATTCTGATTTTTTAAAGTTTTTTAGAAGTTTATTTATTTTGAGAGAGAGAGAGAATGCAAGCATGGGAGGGACAGAGAGAGAGAACTGCAAGCAGGCTCCACACTGTTAATGCAGAGCCCAAAGAAGGGGTTTGTGAGATCATGACCTGAGTTGAAATCAAGAGTCAGACACTTAACTGACAGAACCACGCAGGTGCCCCACTGATGGGTTTTTAAAAAATAATTCTCATGGTTTTAATATAGGTCCACAAATTGTATTCGTCCATGTGGGAGGTGGTGCTTCATTTCCCTCCCTTTGAGCATGGGGTAGACATAGTGACTGGTTTCAAATGAATGGAGTGGAAAAGGGAAACATTGCCACTTTACAGTGGGAAAACCTGGCAGACACTACCTTAATGCTTTGACTAAAGTGATCTAAGTAATAAAGCATTTGTTATGCAGGTAACAAATCAGCTTGATATCGTGTACCCTGGATATGATTTAATGAGGTAGGCCTAACACCTCTGTGGCATTCTTCCCTAAACCCATGAACTCTTCTCATGAGAAAATATCCACAAACCCCAGCTGAGAGACATTCCACAAAATGGTATTATACCAAAGAGTACTGGCCAGTAGTACTTTTTTTTTTTTTTTTTAGAATTCTTTCTTTTTATTTTTTTTTTTTATACAAATAGTTTATTGTCAAATTAGTTTCCACATAACACCCAGTGCTCATCCCCACAAGTGCCCTCCTCCATGCCCACCCCTCCTCCCCCCCACATCCACCAGTCCTCAGTTTTTGTCAGCATTCAAGAGTCTCTCATGGTTTGCCTCTCCCCCTTTCCCCCACCATTTCCGCCCTTCTTCTCCCCCTTGGTCCTCTGTTAAGCTCCTCCTAATCCTCCTATACGTGCACACATATGATATTTGTCTTTCTCTGCCTGACTTATTTCGCTCAGCATAACACCCTCAAGGTCCATCCATGTTGCTACACATTGGCCAGTAGTACTTTTAAAAAGTGTCAAAGTTATCAGAGAAAGGGAAGACTGAGAAATGGTTACAGATCAAAGAAGGCTAAGGAGATAGGTTGATTAAATGTAATAAGGAATCTTTTATCAGAACCTGGAACCTGTTATTAGTGGAAAAAGTCATTAGTGGAAAAACCAGGAAATTCTGAATAAAGTCTGTAGCACTGGTAATATCATACCAATGGTAAGTTCTTCTGTGCCTGTAAGATGTTAACACTAGGGGGGCGCCAGGGTGGCTTAGTCAGTTAAGCGTCTGACTTTCGCTTAGGTCATGATCTCGCGGTTCGTGGGTTGACTGACTGCCAACTCAGAGCCTGAGCCTGTTTAGTCTGTGACTCCCTCTCTCTCTGACCCTCCCCTGCTCACTGTCTCTCTCTCTCTCTCTCCTAGAAATAAATAAAACATTAAAAAAAAAAAACTTTAAAAAGATGTTAACACTAGGGGAAACTGGGTAAAGGGCATATGGGAACTCTGTACTGTATTTTCAACTCTTCTGTAAATCTAAAATTATGTCAAAATAAAAATTAAAACTAATAACTCTCACATCTCATCTTCATACCCTTCTTTTGACTGGTGACCTTGCCTCATACCTCCATAAGATAAAAGTATCAGATTGGAACTTTCATTCTCTCATAGCGCATTAGCTTCTGTGTCTGTGTCTGCCTCCACCTTTCTGGTAGAAGAGGAAAGCCATCCTTGCACCTTCAGAGGACTAACCCTTCCATGCCAGGCCCCATTCTCTCTCCCTTCTCCCTTTCTCCAGGATGCCTCTCCCTTACCTATTCCTCTTCTGTCCTGCATCAGCAGTCCCCCTCTCTCCTGGATCATTTCCACCACCATGTGAACATGTGCTATCTCTCGGTTAATAAGCCCCTCCCTTGACTTTTTGTGTCTCTCATTTCACTACCCCATTTTCCTCATCCCCTTGGAAAATATTTTGCAAGACTTACCTGCATGTGTTTTCTTCTCAATTACTATTTCCTGACAATTTATCTCCAGGCTCACCATTGATTCTGCCAAAATTATCAAAATCCAATGGACCATTCTCTATCATCTTAGTGACTTCTCACTGGCATTCGGTACAGTTGACCATTAACTGTCTTTTGAAAGCCCTTTTCTCCTGGCTTCTGTGACACTTCTTCTCCTACCTTATTGCTACTTCTTCAGCCATTGCTCCTCAATGTTCTTTCCTGGCTCCTCTTTCCCAGTCAACTGAGTCAGTTGAGCACCCAACTCTTGGTTTTGGCTCAGGTCATGATCTCACAGTTTGTGGGTTCCAGCCCCATGTTAGGCTTGGGATCCCCCCCTCCGCCGCCCCTTCACTGCTTGTGCTCCTTCTCTCTCTTTCTCTCTTTCAAAATAAATAAACCTAGGGGCGCCTGGGTGGCTCAGTCGCTTAAGTGTCCAACTTAGCTCAGGTCATGATCTTGCAGTTCATGAGTTCAAGCCCTGTGTCAGGCTCTGTGCTGACATCTTAGAGCCTAGAGCCTGCTTCGGGTTCTGTGTCTCCCTCTCTCTCTGCCCCTCCTCTGCTCCTGCTCTTTGTTTCTCAAAAATAAATAAACATTCTTAAAAAATTAAATAAATCAAAACTGTTTAAATAAAATAAAATAAAATGAAATCTTAAAAAGGAAATTTAACACCCATTTATGATACTCCAGGAAACAAGAATTTTAAAAAAAGTTTCTCAACCTGAAAAAGGGCATCCATAATAAAAAAACCTGAAGCTAATATAATACTTTATATCAAGCAATTGAATGTTTTCTCTCTAGAATCAGGAATAAGGGAAGAAAGTCTACTTTCATCACTTCTATTTAATATTATACTAAAGACACAGAATCTGAAGTAGGCTCCAGGCTCCGAGCTGTCAGCACAGAGCCCAATGCAGGGCTTGAACCCACAAACTGTAAGATTATGACCTGAGCTGAAGTCAGTCGCCTAACCAACTGAGCCACCCAGGCACTCCAAAACTTTTTTTGAAGATGATATGATTGTGTACATATCAGAGCCTAAGAAATCTGCACACACACAAAAGCTTGCTAAAATGAATTTAGCAAGGTTGAAGGATATAAAGTCAATATATCAAAATACATTGTATTTATGTATACCAGCAATGAACAACTGGAAAATGAATTTACAATACAATTGACCCTTGATTAATATGGGTTTGAACTGCACAGGTCCACTTATAAGTGGGTTTTTTAAGGTATTTTATTAAAAAAAATTTTATAGTACAGTACTTTAAATGTATTTCCTCTTGTTTATGATTTTCTTAATAACATTTCTTTCTTCTAGCTTACTTTATTGTGAGAATACAGTATCTAATACATATAACATATAAAATTATGTTAATCAACTGTTTATATTACTGATAAGGCTTCCTGTCAATAGTAGGCTATTAGTAGTTAAGTTTTGGGGGAGTCAAAAGTTACGCTGGGGATTTTTGACTGTTCAGGGTTAACACCTCTAAACCTTGTGTTGTTCAAGGGTCAGCTTTAACATCAATCAAATGAATGCTTATGGTTAAATTTAACAAACTCTGCATAAGATTGTTACACTGCAAATGACAAAACATTTTAAGAGAAATTAAAGTGAGGTCTAAATAAATGGATAGACCATGAACATAGACTAGAAAACTCAATATGACTAAAATGTTAATTCTCTCTAAATTTGATATATAGATTTTTTTAAATTTTATATATTTATTCTTTGAGAGACAGAGAGAGACAGAGCACGAATGGGGAAGGGACAAAGAGAGAGGGAGACACAGAATCGGAAGCAGGCTCCAGGCTCTGAGTCTGACACGGAGCTCAAACTCACGAACCATGAGATCATGACCTGAGCCGAAGTTGGCCGCTTAACCTACTGAGCCACCCAGGCACCCCTAAATCTGATATATATATTTAACATGACCCCAGTCAAACTCCCAGCAGGCTTTTTTGTAGAAAAACAGCGTAGTCTAAGATGTATATGGAAATGCAAAGGACCAAGAATAGCTCAAACAACATAGAAAAGAACCACAACATTGGAGGGCTTCTGCTCCTTGATGTCAAGACCACCTTAACCAAGATGGTGCAGTGCTAGAGCAAGGACAAGCACATACATCAACAAAACCAGAGAGTTCAGACATCAACCCCACATACATACGATTAACTGAGTTTTGATGGGTGGCAAGGGTAGTTTTTTCACTGTATGATGCTGAAACAACTAGCCAGACATATGAGTTAAAAAAAACAAAAAAACAAAAAAACAAATACACATACGAAAACCTTGATTCTTTTTTTTTTTTAACATAAATTAATGTATTTGTTATAGGCCATCAGTGTTTCAAACGGTGGAGCTTCTACTGGTCTTTCAATTCCTTCGGTTAGCTGGTGGCCAATTTTACTCGTGACGGCAAAAATGGTGTTTGTTCTAGATCCAGGCACCACCAGCAACCGTTTCCATGAAGGACCTACAATGCCAGATCCCCACAGCTCATCTTTCCATCTTGGTTTTGCCACAGAAGGAACAAGTGTTCTTGGTGTGCTGGCTTATTTCCATTTTCTTCACCATTTCTCTGAATAAGGCACTTGAACGGCTTCCTGGTACGGTTAGCCATGTTGCCACAGATGAGCTCCCAGCCCGCGTGGTCAAAAACTTTGACTCTTCTCTTGCATCAGACATAAAAATTGACTTGAAATGGATCACAGATCTAAACTTAAAAACTAAAACTATGAAAGTTCTAGAAGAAAATGTTGAGAGGGCAACAAAAAGCGGGACGATTTCCACATAACTAATAATGGAGAGACGCATGTGAGAGAACTTTGTAAGAACGGTCTTGTACAGTAGGATATGAACATGTACCGTGTGAAGCTGGGGAGAAAAAGCAGCTGAAGAAAGTGATTGTCTCTAGTGGAACAGGAATCAGGGTGGGGAAGGGAGCTCAGGGTTTTTATTTTAAATCTTGTAGTACTACTTGACTTTTATACTATATACATGCATTTATTTGATAAAAGTAAAAAATCTACTGAATTATTTTTAATTATACTAACCACCTAAGAAGTACCTACATATTAATATACTCAACAGTGTACTAAGTACTTATTATGTCGTGCATTATATTTTATAAAAGAATTTCAAGGGTCAAAAGATATAAAAATCAGGTTTTTGATGGTTGGGGTTAGAAGTTTTTATTTGGAGACAAAGGTGATTTTTTTAGTGACAGATAAAATGACACTTGATGAAAATTATACACATACATATATGTATATATTAAGGCAGGGTCTTAATATACAGATGCAAACTAGTTTTAGAAACCTAAACCAAACTAAGTAATAGCCCCATTTTATCAAGAGGACATCCTATGATACCCAGTTCTTTAGGATATGTGAACAGACTTAATGAACAGATAGCACCAAACTGTTTAACAATGATTATCTAGGAGAGAGAGAGGTTTGCTAGGTAGTGGTCAAGAAGAACTTTCATTATTCATTCTTTTTTAAAAAAATATTTTATTGTTTTTTCCTTAGTTTATTGTCAAGTTGGTTTCCATATAACACCCAGTGCTCATCCCAACAAGTGCCCTCCTCCATGCCATCACTCCCCTTCCCCTCTACTCCACCCCCATTAGCCCTCAGTTTGTTCTCAGTATTCAAGAGTCCCTCATGGTTTGCCTCCCTCCCTCTCCCCAACTATGTTTCCCCTTCTTCTCACCCATGGTCCTCCATTAAGTTCCTCCTAATCCACCTATAAGTGCAAATATATGGTATCTGTCCTTCTCTGTCTGACTTATTTCGCTCAGCGTAACACCCTCAAGTGCCATCCATGTTGCTACACATGGCCAGATTTCATTCTTTCTCATGGCCATGTAGTATTCCATTGTATAGATAAACCACATCTTCTTGATCCATTCGTCCGCTGATGGACACTTAGGCTCTTTCCATGATTTGGCTATTGTTGAGAGTGCTGCTATGAACATTGGGGTCCATGTGCCCCTATGCATCAGCACTTCTGTATCCCTTGGGCCAATTCCTAGCACTGCTATTGCTGGATCATATGGGAGTTCTATTGTTAATTTTTTGAGGAACCTCCACACTGTTTTCCAGAGGGGGTGCACCAGTTTACATTCCCACCAACAGTGTAGGAGGGTGCCTGTTTCTCCACATCCTCACCAGCATCTAGAGTCTCCTGATTTGTTCATTTTAGCCACTCTGACCGGAGTGAGGTAGTATCTCAGTGTGGTTTTGATTTGTATTTCCCTGATGATGAGGAACACTGAGGATCATTTCATGTGTCTGTTGGCCATCTAGATATTCTAAAAGATTTTATTTTTAAGTAATCTCCACATCCAACGTGGAGCTCAAATTTACAACCCCCAGATCAAGAGTTGCATGCTCTACCCACTGAGCCAAAAAGGCACCCCTCATTCTTCATTCTATACAATGTACTTTTGTTTTCTACCAATATATTACTCATGAAATAGCAAAAATTTTAATAACTAGTAGCCCATTATAGTAAATGTTTACACACTACACTTCCTTTCAGTCATCTGCAAGAATAACATTTATCCCATTTAAGGTTTCATTACATTCACATATTACATGTGTGTGTGCATGAGTATGTGCACACACACACACACACACACTCTAAAACTTATGTGAAGAAACTACTATAGGATATTAACTAGGCAATGTTCTTAAAGAATACTTCTAATTCTTTTAAGTACCATGATTCTTTTCTTCAATGTTAATTATATTTAATATTTTTTGCTTTAAAAGAAAAAGTCATAGAAAAGTAATAACAAAAATCCCTATTCAATCAATTAGTATTTTGTATTACTCACTAATTTTTTCTTTTTATTATTCATTTATTAATATTTATTTTTAAATTGATTATTTATTTTTTAATGTTTTATATATTTCTGAGAGAGAGAAAAACAGCATGAGCCGTGGAGGGTCAGAGAGAAAGGGAGACACAGAATCTGAAACAGGCTCCAGGCTCTGAGCTAGCTATCAGCACAGAGCCCGATGCGAGGCTCGAACCCACGAACCGTGAGATCATGACCTGAGCCGAAGTGAGATGCCCAACTGACTGAGCCACCCAGGTGCCCCTTTAATATTTATTTTTGAGAGGTACAGTGTGAGTAGGGGAGGGGCAGAGAGAGGGAGACACAGAATCTGAAGCAGGGTCCAGGCTCTGAGCTGTCAGCACATAGCCCAATGTGGGACTTGAACTCATGAACTACAAGATCACAACCTGAGCCAAAGTCAATGCTTAACTGACTGAGTGACCCAGGCGTCCCCCATTAAATTTTTTAAAATATTTATTTTGAGAGAGAGTGTGTGTGCCTGCAAGCAGGAGAGAGGCAAAGAGAGAGAGACAATCCCAAGCAGGCTCTGTTCTGACAGCGCAGAGGTAGGACCTGATCCCACCAACAGTGAGATCATGACCTGAACCAATATCAAGAATCTAATTCTCAAATGACTGAGCCACTCGGGTCCCCCACCCATTAAATTTTTATTAACTACTTTCTCTCCTTTTCCATCCATTTTTTGGCTTTACATTGTTTTTTCAGAAGGAGAGAGCATGAGAGTGAGAAAGAGGGATGGGGGGGGGGGACGGGGGGAAGAATCTTAATCCATGCTGAATATACAGCCTGGAGCCTGACTTGGAACTTGATCCAATGAGCCTGGGATCATGACCTGAGCCAAAATCAAGAGTCAGGGGCTCTATCAACTGAGCCACCCAGGAGCCCCTGATGTTGGCTTTCAAATTTTATTCTTATTTGATGGAGTGCAGGAGTTTGGCCAGAAAAGTTCAATTTTGGGGTGCCTGGATGGCTCAGTCAGTTAAGCATCTGACTCTTGATTTTGGCTCAGGTCATGATCCCAAGCTCATAGGATCAAGCCCCACATCAGGCTCTGCACTGACAATGCAGATCCTGCTTGGGATTCTCTGTCTTCCTCTCTCTTTCTGCCCCTCCCAGTTCACTCTCTTTAAAAATACACATTTTTTAAGTTTAATTTTTATTCTTGTCATATTTCTTTCTTAGTCAAATATATACATCTGCAGGGGTCCAGCCTCTGCAAGCCAGGGTTGACCCAGAGAGTGAGGGTTGGAGTCAGTGAAGAAGACATGGAGCTAGCCTCTTCAAGTGCACTGCTCAAATTTATTTTTCAGCTTAGGGTATTTATAGCAAATCTTATCAATCATGCTTAAACAATCTACATTTTTAGAAAGCAGTCATGGGACTTAACATCTAAGTTTTCTTGGCAACAGTGATTTCACGGTACATGATTTCTACTTAAACCAATACAATTTAACCAGGTAGTCATAACAAAGTTCTACATATCCTTTACTTCGTATGGCAGGGTATCTAAGGATAAGTGAAGCATATTGCCAGAATACATGAGAACACAGTGCCCTTTAATTGTTTAAGTTTAGTGGGCAAGCAAGAATAGGATTTACTTGTACCCGCAGTTATAGATGATAGATTTTCACAACCCCTTACTAAGAAAGAACAATATCAACATTTATCATAAAGGACATGTGGAATTGTTTCACGTGGATCAGCTAGAGTTTGGTCTCTGCATTTACAGTTCTCATTCTTTGGTCAGAACAATCTGTAAGTTGCCTCACAGGCTTGAAACCAGGGACAACAGGCAAATATTTCTCTAACACTTTTCCAAGAAAGTCCTCTAAAACTAGTAAGTTTTGTTTTGTCTCTGCTTAAAGCATAATATGTAGTATTATTGGCAATTAGACCCCTACAAGGAACATGAGTTCCAGGTCTCTCATAGACCCCATGCATACCAGACTGTCCCCAATTTTGCTAATTGCTACAATATTCATTAGACAACATCTGATTGAGGGGGGCAGACATGATATTTAGGTACACTCCATTTTGGAGGAAGAGAGGGAACTTTGGGCGATTCTGGTTTCATATTAACCCAAGAATAGACTAACAGCAGAAGTGACAGTAAAAGGCACAGACTAAGCAGAGAAGAAGAATTCTTCAGGGGGTTCTTCTGACTGCCTTGCAGTCTTTTCACACAGGTTTTTCCCTGGGCCTTGCCATCAGGGATGACCCTTGCAGTTTCGGTCTCCGGCATACATCAAACTGGCTTCTGTCAAAATTTAAAAGCAACATCTGTAGAATTTGAGAATAGTTCTAGGAGTATACCTGGGTCTGAAATCTTGCAAAAATATTTACATTTCTTCCATATGGCACAGGAATCACAAAAGACTAACAATCAAAGCATAAAATGAGAGTAATTTTGAGCAGTGAGAAATCACAAGGGTATTAAAGAGCTATACCAATAGGTAATATCATGGGGCACCTGGGTGGCTCAGTCAATTAAGCATCTGACTCTTGGTTTCATCTCAGGTCATGATCTCACAGTTTGTGGGTTTGAGCCCCACATCGGGACTCCACACTAACAACTCAGAGCCTGCTTGGGATTCTCTTTGTCTCCATCTCTCTCTGCCCCTTCCCTGCTTGTGCTCTCTATCTCTCAAAATAAACTTTAAAATATGTTTAAATAAAAAATAAGTAATATCTTGGATGTGTACTCAGATACAGTGAGCCAGATTAGTGGGGCGTTTTGTCATTGAATAATCATTTACTCAATTCACTTAATTTTGATGAACAATTTAATAAACAGCCTTCAAGTTATAAGAAGATGAGGTTCTTCTTGATTAACTGCCAATGGAACATATTGCAAATAAAGCCACAAAAATCAACGAGATTCTTGAGAACAGTATGTACAGTTTGGGGGTTGGCAGTGTGCAACTTCCTGAAAATATCCAAAATGCAAAAACAACAAAAATCAGGTTGATAACTTATTCCTGATTTGATACCATTCTTTTCACTTAAATTGCTGAACAGATCATAAAGTTCCAAAACCAGGTCTAGCAACTCAGATTTACAGGTTCAAAAGATTGATAAGATTTCCTTATGAAGTCACTAATCAAATAGTTAAATAGTTTATTTAATGTCCTAGTAAAATTCAAATTATAGAGGTAGTCATTGTAACAGTGACTATTTACATTAATCAACTGGAAATAGGGTACAGCTTAAATTACTGCTTAATAAAAGCATAATTTTTTACTTGATACTCAATAAAAATCAACTTTAGTGGAATCTTAAAATCGTTTTTTCACCTTTCCTCTTTTGCACTTCCTCTGATCTCTAAAACAGAAAAAAAGCTTTTTTTCCCCGGAAAAACGCCTTTTAAAAATAGGCTATCATATTACAGTTAGTCCAAGTAACATTAAAAACACTCGTCATTACAATTATTTTAAGACTGTAATAATAGCGTGTTGTAATTTGAATTCATTTGCTGAAATAAATTGTCCTTCGCTTCTCCCTGTTTTCAAAGGACTATCAATATTGTTCTTCAATATTAAGTTGAAATCATCTCAGTTCTCAGCATTTGACGCTCTGGGATCATATTTTCTTACATTTTCAGGTGCTTAAAATGCTTATAAAAATGGGAAAAGAATGAGAATAATTATAAAGAACACACGGATTTGTCATCTTCTGACAGCCAGGGAGCGTTTTCTTTTCTAGCGTCAAAGGAATAAACTGCCAGGTAAAGTTCAAAGGTCGACTTTTTTATTGTGGTTCCGACGGTTCTCCTGCGTCCCTTTCAGTTTCCGCCTTCGCCTCACTCTTTCCTTCAGGCCCCATTTCTTCAAGGTTTCAGAGTCTTGCTCTTGCTCCATCTCGTAAAGGGAAGACTCAGTTTTCTCAGAATTTCTCCGTGGCTACCAAGGGTCCCTGCCGGCGGTCAGGGTAGCAGCCCGCCGCCCCTCCAGCCCCCACCCGCTGCTACAGGAGGAAGCACCTGCTGGCGGCGTGGGGCGGGGCGCCGCCCGCGTTCACCTGGGGAGGTGGCACCGCAGCAGCCGCGCCAGGTGTGGGGGAGGGGAACTTGCTCTCTCACTCTCCGCCCCCAGGCGCTGACTCATCGCCGGAGACTTGAGGACTGAGGTGTGCAGCCCCGGGCAGAGCCCGGGAGGCGGAGCCGCCAGGTCCCGCAGGTCTGCTCTGCCCCGCCGCGCGCGCATAGGGAGCAGTCCTTCGGCGAGCTCGCACCGTCGGCGCGGTCCCGGAGCAGCTCTCCGCCACCCTCCCAACGCGGATCCCCGCATTCCAGGCCGCTCCGCGGGCTCCCGGCTCCCCGTTCCCTCCGCGCTCCCTCCCGCGAGACCCCAGTCCGCCTAGCGCCTCTCGTCGGTGCGCGTACAGTATGGCGCGCCCCCAGGTCCTCGCGTTCGGGCTCCTGCTCGCGGCGGCCACCGCGGCGGAGGTTGCGGCGCAGAAAGGTAAGCAGCAGAGTTGTGGGCTGGGGCCTGGTGGGGACGTCCCACGGCATCTGAGTCGGAGATGGTGGCGCAGGGGCGGCCGGCAGCGCTTTCCTGTCTGGAGCGGACGGCGCGGGGCTGCAGCGGCCCAGGCCCTCCGCGCGCTGAAGGCGACGGGAAGACCTCCGCTCGTACGGCGAGGAGGGAGCCCCCTCACTTTGCCACTTTGCACCGCCCTTTAGGGAAATGGCCCGGAGCAGAGGCTGGGAGGCAGTGAACGAAATGGCCACGTTCGGGGACTCCTTGACCTCGGAGTGGGCCAGGGGGGCCTTAGGAGGCGCAGCGGCCGCGCTACTTCTGGGCTCGCCCACCTACCGCCGCCGAGGCGCGCGCTCCGGGTCCTCGTGTGGCGGAACCAGCCGCGGCCGGGCGGGGAGGCGGCGGCGAAGCTGGCGCGTCCCGTCCCTCCCCCGGGCACCTGTGGCTGGCCCCGGATGTGGGTCTCGCGCGGGGGCAGGTGGCTGCGGGGAGGCGGCAGGCCCGCTACGCACCTGCGCAGGGAGCAAGTCTTCCTGCGCCTCGGCTACTTGGGGTGTGAGAGTGGGTGTTTTCACTTCTTTAAGGATCGTGTAGATAATTCCAAGTTTATTGTAGGAACCCAGAAATATCGATAATTGTAAAGAGTAAAAAGAAAAATCCCGCCACCTTAAAAGAATGTTCTAATTAATAACTGAGTATATTTTTTAGAGTAAACATTTTTTGCTCTAAACATGCCGTAAACCCAAGCAGTTTTATATCGTGGTGTGTGTGTGTGTGTGTGTGTGTGTGTGTGTGTGCGCGTGTGTGTGTTTACTCCCTCGTAACATCCAGTGTTTCCAGTGGTGACGGAACAGCCTGGTGTGGAAGGTCACGCTGTTATCCTAACATTGAACGTGTGGTTTGATTACATTTTTCTTAGTTTGGAGTAAACATCTTGGCTGCCATCTCTTTATGTATTTGTAAGATGGTGGCCAGAAGTAAAGTCGCAGTTAGCGGAAGCTTTCTGGAAAGGCCTTTAGCCTTTACCAACAGGGCTTGGGCCTAATTAATTACACTTTAAAAATATGCAGTGTAAGTAACTCATGTTTTTCTAGTTCCCGTCTAAGGCTAAGTACTTAATCTTAAATTGTTTTAAAGTGATGGTAGTTGCTATAGGGTATGTTCAGAAAGCCTGTACAAGACTGGTCTGTTCTAAATCTCACATCCCTTGGGCATGAAAATGCGCTTTCAATCAGGTATAGTAGAGTGCTGCCTAAGACTTTAACTCCTTGAGGATAGCCACTCTCTCCTTTTGTGATTCCAATACCGGAGTTCACTGCTGGACAGATTATATAGGTGGTTCATTTAATTATAATTTAAATAGGGAATAATTAAAGCCAACATGAAATGAAGGATCAATATATAAAAATTCTTTGGTTTGTCACAGCAGTTTTTGTTGTTAATGATTGTGTTCTCTTAGCTACACAAATACAAGGAATTAGAGGGACTTGCCAATTTGAAATTAAAATGAAGTTTTGAGATAGTGAAAGAACTATTAAACTGGCATTAATACCCAGGATAAACTGCTTAATATCACCTTCAGAATTGGGTACTTAGAATTCAGTTTAGTTAGGAAGCCCACAAACAAAAGTTCCCCCCTGATTCACTGAAAGCATAATTTTTCTAAGATACAAAGTTGTCCAAGGTCTGGATATAATATTCCCATTAAGCTTAAAGCTTTGAAGTTCAGATTTTAAGAAAATTAGCTGGGAGGAGGGAGGAAATGTGAGTTATTTACAGATCCTAGAATTGGAATTGTTGGTTTTCGGGAAATAAGTCAGTAGCTGACAAGCAAGGGTTTAACTAGCAGAAAAGGAGGAAGGAAGGATCTGAGACTGGAAGTATCATCAAGGAGCTACTGCTGAATATGATGTTTGGAGGGCTTGGTTTAAAAAAATCAAAATGGGGATGCATGCAAATTAGATTATGTGTCTGTGTAATATATACAAACTGTTCGCCATGATCTCAGGCAATCAAATTACAGCTGAAAAATGAAGGATTCATGATCATTTTTGAAGGCTTTGTGGCCCTATAACTTAAGCATTAGTATTAGAACATAATGTAGCTGGGACACCAGAGTTCATGGTTGGATCCACATTTTAAAGCGGGATTTGTTTTTTTAATTTATCCAGGATGTGTCTGTGAAAACTACAAACTGACCACAAACTGCTCTTTGAACACACACGGTCAGTGCGAGTGTACTTCAATTGGTGCACAAAATTCTGTCATTTGCTCAAAACGTGAGTAGAATATCCTCATTGCCTTTAAACTGTATTTGGACTTCGCCTTCTTTAATTGATGTGCCTTGAGTTGGGAAGCGTTTTTTTTTTTGGTTCAAATTTGAATCGTGTTATTTTGTCAAAATTATCTCCTATAGCTGAAGCATTAAAACTTAGTGAATGTGGAACTGTGTAAGTCTGCAATAATCTTTGGCTCTGGGAGTTTGAGTTAAATTAAAATGTTTTTCCTTAGGCATAAGACTGCAGTTATTTTTCGGTGTGACACGAAGCTTTCTTTTCAGTGGCAACCAAATGTCTGGTGATGAAAGCAGAAATGACTGGTACAAAGTCTGGGAGAAGAGCGAAACCTGAGGGGGCTTTCCAGAACAATGATGGGCTCTATGATCCCGACTGTGATGAGAAGGGGCTCTTTAAAGCTAAGCAGTGCAATGGCACCAGCACGTGCTGGTGTGTAAATACTGCTGGGGTCAGAAGAACTGATAAGGACACAGAAATATCCTGCTCCGAGCGCGTGAGGACCTAGTGAGTTGAGCTGTCAAATACTCTTTGTTTTCATGCTTTTCAGATTCATTTAATGACATTTATTTGTGAATATGTAATATGATTTAGTGGTTTAGAATTCAAAAGATAGAAAAGAGTATACAACGAAAAGCTGTTTTCCTCAGCCTCCCAGCTATCCATTTTACCTCCACAGAATTGATGTCACCAGCTTATTACGTAACTTTCCAGAGATACTTTTATGAACTCACTAGCAATATATTTTTCTTACTTGAAGAATTTTTTCTTCTGGTAGCCTCCTAAACGTGATTTTTCCTCTTATATTTTTACTTTACACTGTTCAGATTTTAAAGTTGGATGAGTGTTAAATGTATATGAGAAATTTAAGCTGTTTATATTTGCCCATTTATTGTGTCTTAAAAATGAGGTGTGGTTGTCTCGGGTTTATGCAATAAAAAGGAATGGAAGCATACTCAAGGTAGCTAAAGGGAAAAAATGTTCATTTCAAAAGTGACTAGAGCTGGAAATTTATCAAGACCAAGGCAGACACTCTCTCCTTTGGTGTTCTGGAGCCTCCTGGTCACTTTTCTCTGTTTCTCTCAGTACCTTTTTGTCTCTTCCTTCTTTGAACGTGGCCCAGCATGAGCAGCTAAGCCTTGGCTTTATGTGACCTTGAGTCTGGTGGCCCAACGCCAGAGGCTGACCTATTTGGAAGGGTGTTCTTTCCTGCATGCGTGCTTTATGAGCAATGTGTGAGGGCCAGGGAAGAAATTAAGGTCATACCTATTGTAGAAACCCTTTTCTGTTAATTACACTATAATTTAACTTGGGAATTTTGCTATCAGTCAGTCAGTAAATACTGTCTTTTTACTTTACAGCTGGATCATCATTGAACTAAAACACAAAACAAGAGAAACACCTTATGATATTCAAAGTTTGCAGACGTACGTACTCTTAAGTACATTGTATTTGCACCGTTGGTACTCAGATCTTCATTCTATACCGTTAGAAAAATGAAAACAAGTCTTAATGCTTTTTTTATATTTATGAAAAATAGATACTATAAGTAATATTTTAACCTTATTTTGTTTTTTTACTTAATTTTTAAAAATGTTTTTATTTACTTTTGAGAAAGAGAGACCGAACACAGTCAGGGGAGGGGCAGAGAAAGAAGGAGACACAGAATCCAAAGCAGGTTCCAGGCTCTGAGCTGTCAGCACAGAGCCCAATGCCGGGCTCGAACTCATGAGCCACAGGATCATGACCTGGGCCAAAGTCGGACGCTTAACTGACTGAGCCACCCAGGCAACCCTAACCTTATTTGGAATAGAATTGCAGGAATAATACAGATTCCTACAGTACTCTTAATTCACATTCACCAATCACCAATGAACATTTTGCCCCATTTTCTTTTTAAATGTGTACGTGTGTGTACTTCTTATATCTATCTAAACACATGTAGATTTTTTTTTTTTTTCCAGAACTATTTGAGAGCAAGTTTTAGATGTCATACCCCTTTACCCCTAACTACTTTAGTGTATCTTTTTCTAGGAACAAAAGGCACTCTCTTAGTTTCTTTCTTTCTTTCTCTTTCTTGTAATCTCTGCATACAACGAGGGAATCAAACTCACAACTCCAAGATAAGAGTCGCATGCTGTACTGACTGAGCCTGCCAGGTGCTCCGAAAGGCATTCCCTTATATAACCACTCTACAGTTACCAAATTCAGGAAATTTAATGTTACACTATATTGTGCCACGTTTCCCAGTGTTGATCTTTATGGCAGTTTTTTTCCCCCTTTGACTCAAAACTCAATCTAAGATCATGCATTGCATTTAGTTGTGATTCTTTAGTCTTTTTTGATATGGAACCCTGTTTTGGCCTTTGTTGGTCCTTCATTACACTGATATTTTTGAAGAGTGTAGGCAAATTATTTCATAGAATGTCCCTCAGGTTAGGATTTATCTGATGTTTCCTCATAATTAAATTCAGGTTAACCATTCTTGACAGAAAAATTATGGAAGTGATCTTATGTCCTTCTTAGTACTTCACATTAGGAAGCACCTGATGTCTTTTTGTCTCTTTATTAGTGATGTTAACTGTGGTTAAAGGGAATCTATCAAGTTTGTAATGTAGAGTTACTGTTTACTTCTTTGTAATTAATATAATATATGGGCAAGTACTTGGATACTGTGTAAATATCCTGTTTCTTTTTTTTTTTTTAATTTTTTTAATGTTTGTTTATTTTTGAGAGACTGAGAGAGACAGAGCGTGAGCAGGGGAGGGGCAAAGAGAGAGGGAGACATGGAATCAGAAGTAGGCTGCAGGCTCTGAGCTGTCAGCATAGAGCCCAATGTGGGGCTCAAACCCACGAATCGTGAGATCATGACCTGAGCCAAAGTTGGATGCTTAACCAACTGAGCCACCCAGGCGCCCCTAAATATTCTGTTTCTAATCAAACTAGAACTCAACTATTTTAGCATCAGTGGACCATTCAAGCCTGAATCAGTTATTATTATTATCAATTTTAAAAACTTCTCATGATTTTTTTTAATGTTTTACTTATTTTTGAGAGAGAGAGAGACAGCATGAGCAGGGGAGAGTCAGAGAGAGAGGGAGATACAGAATCTGAAACAGGCTCCAGGCTCTGAGCTAGCTGTCAGTACAGAGCCTGACGCGGGGCTCGAACCCATGAACCATGAGATCATGACCTGAGCCGAAGTTGGACACTTAACCGACTGAGCCACCCAGGTGCCCCCTGAATCAATTATTATTAATAGTTGCAAAATGGCATGACATTTTTAAAACAAGTTTGGTTAATAAGAATTCTAGAGCTTGAGCTACCTGCTTAGTTTAAAAGTAGTGCTTCTTAATGTTGTGTAGTACATTTTTTTTAAACAGATTTTTAATTCTTTACAGTGCGCTTAAGGAGGTAATCACAACTCGTTATCAACTAGATCCAAAATACATCACAAACATTCTGGTAAGATTTTTGTTTTTTATAAATGAGCTTTAGCAGAATGTTGGTGGGATAGTATGGTTTCGGTATGACTTTTGGAAGTGGTTAAACTGCATTTGAATAACAGTTTATTTTTTTATTTATTACTTTTATTTGGTTTTAAGTTTATTTAAAAATTTTTTTTAATATTTTTATTTATTTCTGAGAGAGAGAGAGAGACAATGAGAGCAGGGGAGAGTCAGAGAAAGAGGGAGATACAGAATCTGAAGCAGGCTCCAGGCTCTGAGCTGTTAACACAGAGCCTGATGTGGGGTTTGAACCCATGAACTGCGTGATCATGGCCTGAGCTGAAGTAGGACACTTAACCGACTGAACCACCCAAGCACCCCTGAATAACAATTTAAACTTAATAATTCAAATTTCCTGTTCTTTTCCTTCTATAGCCTTTGAAAACCTCAGGTTTACCCTAAGGAAAATGTAGTATCTCTGGTATCTGTCATGCATGCCAGTCATCTTAGCCTGGGATACCTGTGTCTATGATTGTTTTTTGTACACACTTTTACTTTAGGATGCCACCTAACTTCCATCTTCTCTGGTTTAAGAAGCTAATTCTCAATCAATTACCCTTTCCTTGACTCTTTCAACTCTGGTTGAAAAATACTTGAATAGTGTGATGGAACTTTTTCAAGGCAGAAAATTTATGTCATTTTTTAAAAATGTTTTTGTTTATTTTTGAGAGAGAGAGAGTGCAAGCATGATAGGGGGAGGGGCAGAGAGAAGGAAACAGAATCTGAAGCAGGCTTCAGGCTCTGGGGTGTCAGCACAGAGCCCAATGTGGGGCTTGAACCCAAGAGCTGTGAGATCATGACCTGAGCCGAAGTCAGACGCTCAACCAACTGAGCCACCCAGGGGCCCCTATGTCATTTTTAAGGACAGGAAGGAATATACTTTTTTGCTCTTTAAAAGCAGAATATGGTAAATGCATACTGAATTTTGGATTGTATTTTCTTAGCATTTTATTTTAAAAGTAGTTTTAACCAAATGAGATGCTTTTTTTGTTTGTTTTGTTTTGTTTTTATTGAAAATGTATTCATTTATCCTGAGAGAGAAAGAGTGAGAGAGACAGCACAAGTAGGGAGGGACGGAGAGAGACAGAGACAGAGAATCCCAAGCAGACTCCACACTGTCAGTGTAGAGCCCAATGCAGGGCTTGAACCCACAAATTGTGAGACCATGACCTGAGTGGAAATCGAGTCAGATGTTTGACCGACTGAGCCCCCCAGGGTCCCCTTTGTGTTTTTTGTTTTCTTTGTTTTTTATTGTAAAGTAAGTTCTGTGCTCAGTGTGAGGCTTGAACTCATGACCCCCAGATCAAGAGTCACATGCTCTACTGACTGAGCCAGCCAGGCACCACCCAGCTAAGATACTTTAAGATCTTATTTTGAAATCTTTTGGGTAGAAATAAATTCTCTCTTGGAAAGAATATATGCATCATAATTATTTTAAGTTGCATTGCTTTCTTATTTCCCTTGGATAGATTTTTAAATGTCCCATAGAGGTTTATATTATTAGTTATAAACTCGGTTACCCACTAATGGAAAGGAATGCTGACACATGTATATTACAGAAAAATAAAAAACTGAATATTCTGATTATTGAACAATAATATTTTCACATGATTTTAGTTGTGTTGGTATTAATTTATATTTTTCATATTTCCCCCAGTATGAGAATGATCTTATCACTATTGATCTGGTGCAAAATTCATCTCAGAAAACTCAGAATGAAGTAGACATAGCTGATGTGGCTTATTATTTTGAAAAAGATGTGAGTATAATCTTCCTCATTTTATTCCTGTGTTTAGAAGTCTAATATTGTCTGTCATGCCTCAATGAATTCAAGATCTTTCATCATCTTTTTTTTTTTCTTTAAGATTATCTATTTCTTTTGAGAGAGAGCGTGTGAGCTGGGGAGGGGCAGAGAGAGAGGGAGAGAGAATTAAGAATTAAGAAGGCTCCACGCTAGGCACAGAGCCTGTCACGGGGCTTAGTCTCACAAACCGTGAGCTCATGACCTGAACTGAAATCAAGAGTCAGACTCTTAATCAATTGAGCCACCCAGGCACCCCATCTTTTGTTACCTTTTTCCCCACTTGTATACCAACCACACCTCTGTTCTCCACATGATTCTTGTGCTGCAATGAACAATATCCTCATCCCCACCATACACCTTTCTGATCTATTTATATTTATGCCTTCTTATCAAATTCTCTTACTTGGAATATCTTCTCTCATAATTATTACCCTATTGTATCTTTGGTAGTTACTTAGTTTATGTTGATAGCCTCTTCCCCATTAAAATATCCATGAACAAGAGGTTATATAAGAAGTGTTGTATAACTAGTATGATTAAAATAGTTTATTTCAACTTTAATATATTATCAAAAAAATAAAGAACCTTTAACATCAAGTGAGCCATTCTATTTTTTTCTTTAAAAAAGTTTTTTAATGTTTATTTATTTTTGAGAAAGAGAGAGTGAGCAGGGAAAAGGCAGAGAAAAGAGACACGGAATTTCAAGCAGACTCTAGGCTCTGAGCTGTCAGCACGGAGCCTGATGCAGGGCTCGAACTCACGAACCACAAGATCATGACCTGAGCCAAAGTCAGAAGCTTTACCAACGGAGTCACCCAGGCATCCCTATACTGAGCCATTTTCTCATGAAACCTGGGGTTCGCTTCAAAATAATCTGGCCCAGGGGAGGGGGAAGGGATGAAGGATAGAAGGAAGAATAGATTAAGTAATGTTGGCTATTTGTTTTATATTGTTGAATCTGGGTCATAGGTACATGGGACTTCATTATGCTCTTCTTTCTGCTTTCATGTGTGTGTGAGAATTTGCCACAATAAGTTTTTTTGAAGTTTCAGCATATGGGATTGTTACCACTGAAACTACAAAAACCCTTGGCAGCAGTTCTTTCCACGTATAATTGGGATCTAATAGTATATGGCCATGGTAGGTTTTCTTAAATATTTTCAATTGCTTTTCTCCTTGATATAGGTTAAAGACGAATCCTTGTTCCATTCCAAGAAAATGGATCTGAGAATAAACGGGGAGCAATTGGATCTGGATCCCAGTCGAACTGCAATTTACTATGTTGATGAAAAACCACCTGAATTTTCGATGCAGGGTCTGCAAACTGGTATTATTGCTGTCATTGTGGTTGTGACACTAGCAGTTATTGCTGGAATCGTTGTGCTGGTAAGTGTAGAACAAGTCCACTTTCTTTTTCTTTCTTTCTTTCTTTCTTTTTTTTTTTTCTTTTAGGGAGAGACAGAGCATGTGGGAGTGGAGACGAGGGAAAGAGGGGCAGAAAGAGAAAGACAATCCTGAGCAGGTTCTGCACATGAGTGCAGAGCCCAACGGAAGGCTTGATCCCATGACCCTGGATCATGACCTGAGCTGAAATCAAGAGTCGCTCAACCAACACTCAACCAACTGAGCCCCCCAGGCGCCCCAGAACAAGTCCATTTTCATTTAAAGGCGTATTCTTTCCAGAAAAGTTGACAGTATGGGGGCGCCTGGGTGGCTTAGTTGGTTAAGCGTCCGACTTTCGCTTAGGTCATGATCTCGCGGTTCATGGGTTCGAGCCCCGCGTCGGTCTCTGTGCTGACTGCCAGCTCAGAGCCTGGAGCCTGTTTCAGTCTGTGACTCCCTCTCTCTCTGACCCTCCCCTGCTCACGCTGTCTCTCTCTCTCTCTCTCCTAGAAATAAATAAAAAAAAAAAAAATTAAAAAAAATAAAAAAAGTTGACAGTATGAAAGAGCTACTCCCATGTTCTAGAACTTTTAATGAAGCAAAATCTTCAGTTTTTATAATACTTTATGGTGAATGAATCTCTTGCATCTGGTCCTTTTTTATAAAGCAGTCACTTTATGAAGCAAGAGAGAATACTAACTTGAAAAAAGCTCATAGCTGAGCACCTCACAGGTCAGTTATGTTTCCACCAAGCAGCAAACGTCCTTCAGTTCTCTCGCTGCAAACAGTCCAACAGCCCTGCCAGCATTGGTGCAAAATACCAGAACTCACAAACTGTTCAGTGAAATGAAACAGCAGAACACCAATTATTAACGTTACCATGGAAAAGATTAAAAGTGGTAAATATGAGGAGCAATTCTAAACAAAAGATTAGCACATTTAATTTAGCAGTGCTTCAGCAGAAGAAGGTACCACCTGGACAGGATTTATTCTAGAAATACAAGGATGCTCAGCATTAAGAAGTCTTAACTGTTAACAACATACCATAATTCAGAAATAGATTTGAGGGTGTGTGAGAACTTAGATTTTCAGTTCAGTGTAATTATCATACTTGGCTATCCATATCTAGACGAAAATAAAAGTTGAAATTCTATTTCACCACCCCCCTCCCCCCACCAGGGCAGGCCATGTTGCCCAGCTCTTGGAATGGTACATTATGGAGTAGTGCGCCCATGTTCAAACACAAATTCCAGCTAGATTTTAGCTAAAAATGTTTAAAAAAAATAGAACGAGCCTCAAAATTAATTGAGGAAATGTTTGTACAGCCTTGTGGTAAAGGAAACCAAGTAAGGCAAGAAATCTAGAATTCATGAATGAAAAGTTACATATTTGACGAAATTGAAAGTAAACATTTTTGATGGCAAAAATACTATAAAGTGAAAAATATCAATGATAGGCTGGGGGGAAATATCCATGATACATAAAACAAAAAAGGTTGTTATGCATAATGCATGAATTCTTACAAACTGAGGAGAAAGTTAAGTCAAGAATAGCAAAAGGCATGGATAGATGACTTACAGAAGAAATCCAGATGGGAAATAACACCTGAGAGAATCCTAGAAATCAAATTGTCCTATAGAAATGAAAGCACAGGTACACAGGAAGGACAGTATAGGTTATGTATTGCAGTGTTGCTTGTAAGAGTGAATCTGGAAACAACTTGAGTGCATGTCTGTAGGAAAACATATGAGATTGTGGAAAATTCATGTTATGATATAAAACTGTTAAGAAGAATGAGTGCTATTTATAGCGTTTGTTCCCCGAGAGGTTCCTATGATGTTAATGTAGGCTGTGCTTAGAGGGAAACAATATTGCATGATCCCATTTTTTTTAGACTGCCCCCCTTTTCCAAAACTCGTATGTATGTTTTTGTGTATATTTGTACTAAGATGGAGCAAAATGTGGAAGAATGGGTAGCAGGCTGTTAGATTTTATTATTAAAGATTATTCATTGTTTTTTCAATGCATTTGTTTTTTAGGTTTGTTTAACTGGATGTTATAGGCTTTTTGTTGTTATTGTTCCAAAAGATTTTGGTGGGCAGGAGGGCTCAAAGTTGTTTTTAAATGAACTATAATAGATAGTGTTATATTAGTTTCAGGTGTACAATTTAACAATTCTGTATATTAGGGGCACCTGGGTGGCTCAATCGGTTAAGTGTCTGACTTCGGCTCAGGTCATGATCTCACAGTTTGTGAGTTCAAGCCCCGCATAGCACTGACAGCATGGAGCCTACTTGGGATTCTTTATATCCCACTTTCTCTTTGCCCCTTCCCTGCTCATGCGCACATAACATACTGTTTCTCTCTCAAAAATAAATATTAAAAAAAAAAACTTTTTAATTTCATGTATTACTTAGTGCTCATCATGGTAAGTGTAGGCCCTTTTTCTTATTAGTAGGGAAATTTTAATTTAAGAAATAGTATCTGCAAGTAAATTTTAAAATTACATTTGTTCAGGTAGGAATTATGTCCGTTAAAAACATTTATGTGTCAATTTTTCTTCCATTCAGGTTATCTCCAGAAAGAACAGAATGGCAAAGTATGAGAAGGCTGAGGTAAACAGATTACTTAATAAAAAGGCCCCTTTGTAAACCTCTTACTCCTGATAATCACTGCACCTACTTAGATACCGATAGGACTCAATAATACTGGAGCCCCTTTATAGTATATGCCGTAAGGTCTTAGGGACAGCCTTTCAGTGTTTCCTTAAATTCTCTTGCATGAGTTCCATGGTAGAGCAGCTAATATTGAATTCTGCCTCAAAGCATAGTGAGATAGGAGACCTGCAATTTTTATTTGACAAGTGTCAACTTTTAATGGAATCTTTCAGAGACGTACTCTATGGATTCACATTACAGAAACTTAGTGTGGCTGATGACCTGACTTGTTGTTTTTATTCCAGTGAAACAGTCATTAAAAAGCTTAATATATGTCCTAGTGAGTCTCTTCCATGCTAACTAGTCACCGACGTTAGTGCGAAGACAAAGTGTGAGATTGTTAGCGTGTCAGTTGCTTGGAGTTGAATGTGAACCACACTTGTTCCTGAATATTTTCAGCACACCCACCAATTTTATATATTTATGCATTTATTTGTAATTGTGTATATGCTTTTTACTAATCTTTTACCAAGAAACACAGAAATTTACACAGTATTGAAAAAATATTGAATAGAACTAGAAAGTTGTAACTTTTTTTTCCATAAACCATAGTTGACTATCTGGCTTACCTACTTTGGTGACCACAGGTCTAGGGGACAGTCTCCCCCTGAACTGAAGCATAACAGAAGGTTGGAATGACAATGTAGGATTGTGGTCAAGAGCAATATAGATGTGGGTTTGACTACTTGTTAGCTGGGCAAGTTATTTAACTTCTTTAAGTCTCCATGTTTCCTCATCTGTAAAATGGGGTTATTAGTACAGACCCATTGTACGATTAAACACAATAGTCTGTATACAGTGCTGGTCCACTGCTTGGCACACAGCACAATGTTTGCCAGTGGTAGTATTCCATCATCTTGTCTCAGTTCTGCCTGTAACTAACTGTATGATCTGCGACAAATCACTTAATTCTGAACTTTAATTTCCTTATCTGAAAAATAGTAAATATATTGGTTCTTACTGGATGTAAAAATGGCATCCATTTAACAGACTTTATCCATTCTTAAAGATCTAGCTCACCTGTTACTTCCTTGTCACTTTGGCCATCTTACCTCCAAATAGCAGTTTGGTCATGCATTCAGTTTGTGCTTCTTTGTACATTTTTTCTTTTTCCAAATGGGGCTCATAAATGTGGGAAGAATCTTAACTTTCCTCTTTTTTTTTTTTTAACTATTTTCAGGATTAACAAAAAACTGGAAAATTATTTAAATTTTCTTCTCTCTCTTCTTTTTCCCTTTATTGCAGATAAAGGAAATGGGTGAGATGCAGAGGGAACTCAATGCATAATGACTATAATTTGAAGAATAACTACAAGAAGGGAAGTTAGCAAACAGATTACAAATGTATGAACATGAGACAAAGTGATCTTTGAGGACTATTGTTTTGTTAGTTAACATCTTCTATTTGTAATAGTGAAACCTGTCCTCAGTATATAAGTAGCTTCAATTGACTTTACCAATCTTAAAATTTGACCACAAGTGTCTTATGTATGCAGATCTGATATAAAACTCAGAACTTGGACTGCAGAGTTAAAATTGTTTCTGCCTGACATTGAGGTTGTGTACCTTAAATATGCTTCCACAGTAGAGGCTTAATGACTACTGTCTCAGCCATTTGTGATTGAATGCTGCCTTTCTATTTACTCTGAGTCTTGTACATACAAACTTTTTTTTTTACAAACTGAAATAAAACATTTTAAAACTAAATTTCCTAACTTTGTTTGAATCACACGGAATCAAATTTCTTAGTATACAAATAAGATAACTGGTTAAGAAATGCTCAGAATGCTAACTGCAAATCAGAGTTTTGGATGAGTATTTATAATTACGTGTATCCAATATAAAATGTATAATCTGTAATATGTAACTTCTACACAGAAAAATCAAACAATTTTATTCTGAATGAATCTGGGTTTCTGTTTTAAACAATTTGGCATTTTGACAAACACACCTTAGGGCAGAATTGGTGGATAACGTTGTGAACCATGAATGGTATGGTTCGTTGAGCTAAAGCACCAGACATTCAACATCTTACGTGACGGATAATTACAGTAAGTAAGACATATTTTGTGTGAAGTTAGAGTATCCTGAAATAGTTTGCATTTTGTAGGAAATTTTTAAAACACACTGTGAAGAGAACAGCATTAAAGAAAGTATAAAAACTAGATCAAACATTTACCAACGATTTTTATCCCTTCTGTAGTAGTCAGAGGTCTAGGCTGGCCGCCAAGATTACTTATCCCTGATGTACATGCCCTATATAATCACTACAGTGTGGGTAGGGTCTGTGAGTACTATGAGCAGTCACTTCCAAGATTAAGTTATCATTTTTATGGCAAAGGCAAGGGGATTTTAACCAACTGAGCCACCCGGGCGCCTCAAAAGGGAGAGGATTTTAGATGTAGATGTGATTAAGATCCCTGAAACTTTACTGAATTAAAAGGGAGATTACAAAAGAGTGCTTGAAGGTAGGAGACGAAACGAAGTAGAAACTATAGATGTGTTCTCCCTAATGGGCTTTAGCCTTAAACCAAACTGCCAGGTTGTGGAGAGGGTCACCTATCAGGAAACAGCAGGCTGAGAGGAGGCCCTCAGTCGCACAACCACAAGATCTGAATTCGGCCAACAACCGCTGAGCTTGGAAGAGGACCCCAGCTCCAGATGAGATCACAGCCCTGGCCGACATTACTGCAGTCTTGAGACTCAGAGAAGGACCCACTTATGTGATGTTTAAACTGACCCGTGGAAACTGATAATAAGTGTTAATTGTTTTACAATGCTAAATTTGGTAATTTTGGTGGTAATTAGTTATGCAACAATAGAAATTATACAGCGAGTGGAAAATTAGGAGAATGTTAAAGACCAGGAATAAATAATATGGATCAGCCATTACCCCCAGAGCTGAGACAGAGCACCCAAATAAGAGACTCTACATTCACCTGAGCTCCACTCCCTGGGCTGAGATCGGACCCTGTGGGAGAGGCTGGTGCAGCTCACTGAAGAGCAGGGAAGTTGCTATGATGCTGCCCTGGAAGGACTTCCTGAAAATCTGCCCTCTAGAACAGGAGTCCTCAAACTACAGCCTGCAGCCTGGCCTACCACTGGTTTTTAAATAGCCTGGGAGGTAAGAATGGCTTCTGCATTTTTTTTAAAAAAATATTTATTTCTAGGGGAGAGAGAGAGAGAAAGACAGTGTGAGCAGGGGAGGGTCAGAGAGAGAGGGAGACACAGACTCTGAAACAGGCTCCAGGCTCTGAGCTGGCAGGCAGCACAGAGCCCGACGCGGGGCTCGAACCCACGAACCGCGAGATCATGACCTAAGCGAAAGTCGGACGCTTAACCGACTAAGCCACCCAGGCGCCCCCGGCTTCTGCATTTTTAAATGATTGAATATTTCCTGGTATGTGAAAGTTACATGAAGTAAAAATGTCCGTGTCTATAAATAAAGTTCTCTTAGAGCACAGCTATGTTCGCTTACTGTGTGTGGCTGTTTGGCACTCTAGCAGAAGAGCTGAATACTGTCTGACCCACTGGCTAGCAAAGCCTAAAATATTCATTCTGGCCCTTTACAGACAAAGTTTGCTGAACCCCTGCTTTAGAGTGCTGGGGAAAACTTCATAGGGAGATGTCGCACCAGACACCAAAGGCACTCTATAAGGCTGAGAAGCAGCAGTGCTGGAGAAGCCCTGGGCTCTGCAAACCAGGGAAACAGCAGGTGTTGCAAGGGGAACAAACTACCCCTTTTCTTGCACTGTGTCTCCTGCCTGTACTGGCAAAGCTTCAGGTGCATTTTTACAGAGCAGGCAAAGGGTGAATTTACAGAGAAGAGGCAATAAATAAGGTACATTCTTCAATCCCATGCCCTCAAGTTTCTGTCCTCTTTTGAAGCTACCCTCCTAAAGACAACACTGACCTACTAATTGCCTTTTTTCCCCAGCAGTTAATCATGTGATTCTTCCACAGCTCACCACCATGACTCCCATTTCCTACCCCAGTATGTTGCTTACAGATTTTCTTCTTTGGCATAACTAGCATTAGTTTCCCCTTGTTTTCCTCTTCTATTGACTCTGAAATGCTGATCCAGGAGTTAGCCTTAATATTTTCTACCCCTGTAGATGTGATATATTTTATTTTTTAATATTTTTATTTCTAGGAGAGAGAGAGAGACAGCACGAGCAGGGGAGGGTCAGAGAGGGGGAGTCACAGACTGAAACAAGCTCCAGGCTCTGAGCCGGCAGTCAGCACAGAGCCCGACGCGGGGCTCGAACCCACGAACCACGAGATCATGACCTAAGCGAAAGTCGGACGCTTAACCGACTAAGCCACCCAGGCGCCCCATATGTGATATATTTTAAAACTGTGCCCTTTAAAAAAAAAAGATTGAAAAATAAAATCATAATTACATTTGCAACTACATGGATGGAACTAGAGGGTATCATGCTAAGCGAAATTAGAAAAAGACAGTATCATATGACTTCACTCATATGATGACTTTAAGATACAAAACAGATGAACATAAGGGAAGGGAAGCAGATAGAATATAAAAACAGGGAGGGGGACAAAAACATAAGAGACTCTTAAATATAGAGAACAAACAGAAGGTTACTGGAGGGGTTGTGGGAGGGGGGATGGGCTAAATGGGTAAGGGCCCTTAAGGAATCTACGCCTGAAATCATCATTGCACTATATGCTAACTAACTTGGATATAAACTTAAAAATTAATTAAAAATAAAACCGTAATTATTTAATGAGCCTCTTTGTTAGCACATATGCTTTTTTACCCAACACTTACTCTGACTATAAAAAGTTAATAGTCATTTATTGTGAATTTGGAAAATATAGGAGGAAATGAAAAAGACCATGTTGGAGGAATGATTTTTTTGCACCATATCAGTCACACCATGTCTTCCAGTTATATTTTTGTGAAAGTCCTCTTGCCAGTTATTTTTAGAAATGCATAGTTTCCTACGTAGGGCTGGAAACCATGAAATTTCCGTAAGATGCAACTATTTGACATAACTTCAGGAATTTATCATAATTTATCTCCATTGTTGGAGAGAATTACTTCCTTTATTCTCAGAAGTTCTTCTGGTTGGATTAATAATTGACATAGATTAACGGAAGAAAAAACAAATTTTAATTACATGGGCACAGAAGTTCAATAATAATATTGAGACCAAAAGAATGACAAGTGTATGCAGTGCTTCTACGTTTTAGACAAAGAAACATAAATCTGTGAGGAACTGACAGGACAAAGAAAACATGTTTGGGAGTTTCAATTAGTAAGGAATTCTAACCAGAATTTGGGCTGGGGCAGTAAATTAGTAAAAACGACAAGATTTGTTTATATAGGCTTCCTCAGCCCTGAATTCCCACCTCTGGTGATAAGGATGCTTCTCTTAGTCTCCACGTGAAGTGGGGGACACCTTTCACATGGGAGATTTATATCCTGCATTCAGGGAGATAAAGGGTCAAGAGGCCCTTCTTGCATTGCTGCTTTTTGAGTAACTTCAATTTAAAGCAATCAATATTCCACTGTGGCATAGCTTGGGGTATACTGCACTGAACTCTAACATTGAATCCATGCACATGGCTTTATTAAAAAACAAACAAACAAACAAAAAGATGCTCTGGGGGTACCCGGGTGGCTCAGTTGGTTAAGCATCCAACTTTGGCTCAGGTCATGATCTCAGGGTTTGTGAGTTTGAGCCCCGCATTGGGCTCTGTGCTGACAGCTCAGAGCCTGGAGTCTGCTTCAGATTCTGTGTCTCCTCTCTCTGCCCCTCCCCTGTTTGCAGTCTCTCAAAAATAAATAATAAACATTAAAAACAAGATAAAAGGATGCTCTTAAGACAAACTCTTAGACAAATTCATTACAAGCACATGTCAAAGTTTTATTCCAAGCTTGTGTTTAAACAGGATAATTTAAAAAAAAAATTTTTTTTTAATGTTTTATTTATTTCTAGGAGAGAGCGAGACAGCGTGAGCAGGGGAGGGTCAGAGAGAGAGGGAGTTACAGACTTTGAAACAGGCTCCAGGCTCTGAGCTGGCAGTCAGCACAGAGCCCAATGTGGGGCTCGAACCCACAAACCGCGAGATCATGACCTAAGTGAAAGTCGGACGCTTAACCAACTAAGCCACCCAGGCGCCCCTAAACAGGATAATTTTTAACTCGCTCAGTTGGAAGAGCATGATCTCTTGATCTCAGGTTGTGAGTTTTAGCTCCACGTTGGGTATAGAGGTTACTAAGAAAAATAAAGAATCCTCTTCTCAAAGACATTTTGTAAGGGGGTGACTGGGTGACTCAGTTGGTTAAGCATTTAACTTTGGCTCAGGTCATGACCTCACGGTTTGTGAGTTTGAGCCCCATGTCTGGCTCTATGCTGTCAGTACAGGGACTGCTTTGGATCCTCTGTCCCCCTTTCTCTCTGACCCTCCCCTGCTTGTGTGCTCTCTCTCTCAAAAATAAATAAACACTGGGGTGCCTGGGTGGCTTAGTCCGTTAAGCTTCCTACTTCAGCTCAGGTCATGATCTCACGGTTCGTGAGTTTGACCCCCGCATCAGGCTCTGTGCTGACAGCTTGGAGCCTGGAGCCAGCTTCAGATTCTGTGTCTCCCTCTCTCTCTGCCCCTCCCTTGCTCATGCTCTGTCTCTCTCTCTCTCAAAAATAAATAAACATTAAAAAAAAAAAAAAAAAAGGGTACCTGGGTGGCTCAGTCGGTTAAACATCCATCTTCGGCTCAGGTCATAATCTCGTAGATAGTGGGGCTCGGGCTCTGTGCTGAAAGCTCAGAGCCTGGAGCCTGATTAGAATTCTGTGCCTCCCTCTCTCTCTGCCCTTCCCCCTCTCATGCTCTGTCTCTGTCTCTTAAAATAAACATTTTGAAAAAATAAAACATGAAAAAAAGACATTTTTTAGGAAAAAAGCATGTTAGGATCATTGTTATTAGCCTGGATACAAAGTAAAGGATCATTAGGTATCTTCTATGTTAAAGATCAGTGTCCTCTGCCAAGGCTGATAATCCTCTAGAGGAATTTTCTAGACTTCATGCCCATTAAATGGTTATAACAGGCACCTGGGTAGATCAGTCGGTTGAGCATACAACTTCAGCTCAGGTTATGATTTTACAGTTCATGAGTTCAAGCCCCACATCGGGCTCTGTGCTGACAGTGCTGAACTTGCTTGGGATCCTCTGTCTCCCTCTCTCTCTGCTCTACCCAAACTCTCTCTCAAAATAAATAAATACACTTAAAAAAGAAAAAAAATAAATGGTAATAATGTCTCAAAAGGAATAGCTAATGACATCAGACTACAAAACTCAGGTTTCAAACACATTTTCTCTCTCAGAACAAAAGGATGTACAGAAAAAGTCCTGATTCCTGCTGCTGGTAGAACCCCTCCTGCCCAGAAGCACCCACCAAGGTGATGGTCTTTAGAAGGCTCATAATTTGGAGATCCATCTTAATTAGCATGCTGCTCTGCCCCTAAACTATACGAATATTCTGAAATGGGGCTGTAGCTCACAATCTAGAGTGGATTTTTTTTGTCTTCTTCATCTTTAAAGACCACACAAAAACCCACTGTCCTCACCTAGTTTAACCAAAACCCCCTTACCTGAGGCCTTCTACTTCCCAACCTGTATGTAAGCTGCCTTTTTTTTTCTTTCCATAAGTAATCTCTACACCCAACTTGACCTAATGACCTGGAGATCAAGAGTCCCATGCTCTGCTGACTGAGTCAGCCAGATGCCCCTCTTTCTTAAACTGCCTTGAAAAACTTACGGTTTGACACTCCATTACCTTGAATTGTCCTCTAATATGTGTCTAGGTTCTAACTCTCTAGACAAATCAGGGCAAATTTGGACATTCTCTTTATTTTTAGAATTAATAGACTCATTTGATAAATAATTCAATGAGTAAGAGATAGGCATAGTCTGGGTGAGGGGAAATATTATAAACAGTATAAACGCTGTTTATACAAAAGATTACCAAGTATTTTCAAAGCTATTACCTCCTTTCATCCTCACATCAATCCTGGAAGTGGATATTATTACCAAGATGTTTCTCTCTGAAATATTTAGAACTCGAACTAGGAAAGGGGAGATGAGATGACACTCAAAGCCAAGTTATCATATAGAGGCAGTTATTGTGATCCACAACTCATTGATTCACAAACATTTCCTGCATACTCAATAGGTGCCAGGCCTTAGGGCATACAGATGATTAAGCATACCATACCTGCAACAAGACAGAACTCTAATTGTATATCACTTATTACCAGCTTTGTAATCCTAGGCAAGTTATTTCACATCGCCATGTTTCCATTTCTTCCTTGTAAAATAAGAATAACAATAGTACCTAATACCTAGCGTTTCAAAGATTAAAACAGTTAACACATGTAAAAATAAGGAAAACACCTGGCAGTCAGCGAATGCTGATGAACATTAGCCATTATCATTAATTGTAAATACCCACTGGTGTCCTTTCCAGGTGTTTAGTAAAAGGGGTGAACAGGTATTTCTAAAACAATGCAGCAGGGCGCCTGGGTGGCAGTCGGTTAAGCGTCCGACTTTCGCTTAGGTCATGATCTCGCAGTTCGTGGGTTCGAGCCCCGCATCCGGCTCTGTGCTGACGGCCAGCTCAGAGCTTGGAGCCTGTTTCAGAGTCTGTGACTCCCTCTCTCTCTGACCCTCCCCTGCTCACGCTGTCTCTCTCTCTCTCTCCTAGAAATAAATAAAAAAAACATTAAAAAAAATTAAAACAAGG